>VICI01001220.1:0-24587 GCA_019593645.1 Akabosia matsudoensis | reverse complement strand
TGCTAGAAGTCAAGTAACGGCGACAGTTTCCTTTTTTGCGGCGACACTGGTTTAGAAAACGGCACCGAGGTCGTAAAAAAAATTTCAAAAGATTTATTATTTTTTGGCAAATTAAAGAAGACTAGACCCAAAATTGAAAATGCACTTGCCAAAAGTTTTTGACCAAGAAGCATGCAAAACGAGGTGAGGTCTTTTGCCAACGAAAAATGCAAGTGCAGCTTCGGGGCAATCGGAAACGAACGGTTTTGCTCTACTAATCCTGACGACAGGCCGACACACCGCAGCAGTAAATTGAAATGCAGCCAAGCATGAAAATGACAATTAAAATGCAGTTGACAAGTATTGATTTATGTATTTAATATAACTCGCCCACTTTTTTTTATTCGACATATTTTTTTACAAACCTATTAACAAAATTTTTAACTAACAGACAAACAGTTTTTTATCTTTAAACCTGGAATATTTTACGCTGTAATTTTTTCTTGATTCTCATTTTGAATGGGATAAAATGTGTATTTGTTGTTGGGGTAGGGATTTGTGTCTAATCTTGTCGAGATCAAATTTTAATACAGATTTTTTTTGTGTATGGAACTTAAAATAAAAATCTAAGACTTTCTAGCACACTTACTCATTACAAAAAGATTTGTGACCGTCCCAAGGAAAAGGGGAAGGGGGTGTAAAAAAAGAAACAAGAAAATAGACTCCAAATTCGTTTTTCTCTGAAAAATATGCCAAGGCGTAAAGGTAAAAATTTTCTCCTTTGCCCTTTACGCCTTGGAATATTTTTCATAAGAAAGCCGAATTTAGGGACTATTTTCTTGTCTCTTTTTTTACATGTTATGTCCCCTTTTCCTTGGGACAGTCACATTTACTCCAACGACATTTACATTTACAAAAAAAGAACGAAATTTCCTCCTTATCACAATAAACTGAACAAAAATATATAAACTTTTACAAGCTATTCATAAAATTTATGTACAAATTTATCTCTAACGTTTTCTTCATTGGTTTTACGTTTTTTTGGTGAGAGTTACAAGGGAAAAAGCATTTAAAGTTTTTTTTTATATTTTCGCAACAAACAAGTTCAGACTTTTAATTTCTCGAACACTCTATGCATGGTTTTTTTATTTGTTTGAAAATGAAAAGTAAAAGCATTTTTTTTTGTAAATATCGTTTTTAAAAAACCGAAAACATTTTGTTGGGGTTGACGGGGAGTGGATTTTGTTGAAAAACAAAAACAAAATGGCATGCTTAACTTGTGAGATATCTCGTCCATGAGGTAGTTTGACCTTGGCGTTCTCTCTTCCTGGGGCACCGGCCGATGAGATGAATGTACGGACCGTAGGCGCACTCGGGTACCTCACACCGCCCAGATTGGATGCACCTGAAAACCCGATATGAAATGATTCTGGGGTTGATATAGAAAAATTGAAGGAGTTTTTAGTGCAGCTACTTTGCTCACCACTTGTCCGACAGGGGAAAAAACTCGCGCCCTTTTTTCAAGTGTAAACATGTCTTGTCCTTGTCGAAACAGTCGCAGGAGCAGGCGCCATCCGACAAGGTTCTTTGGTTGAATGGCGCTGGACACCGGCACCGAGTGGGGTCGCCTGGAACACCGCCCACGTCAATACTATTACTGTCCAGGATCCCCATCGATCGCGAGGAAATTTGTTCGGAGAAGCCATACGGATCGAGGGAGTTGGATGGAAGCGACAGTAAACCGGAAGAGGAGGAGGACGGTACCCTAATCTGCTCGTCACGGGGCATCATTTCGTCAACCTTGTCCCGACATTCACACTCAGTATGATTGTAAAAGACCAACCGGTCAACCATCGGAGAGCGAGAGTGGTCCGTTGTAATGGTCTAGAAAAATTTTTTCATGTACACATTTTTTTCATCTACTTCCGGTTTTGACAAAAAAAAAACAGAAAAATGACGGAGGACTTACATAAAACGCCAGCTCGACTTTTTGCGTTGTTTTCGGGGCGCAGGTGAGAGTATCATGCCGGCAGCATCCTGTATCATCGGAACACTGGTGGAGCACAGTGCAATGGGGGACGTAAGTCTTCCCCGGATGGGGGTAAAAATCTTGGACCCGGACAACTCGAGGCTGGGGCACTCCGCAGCTCGCCTCCTTCCTTACACGAAGGGCATGTCGCACAGCTTCAGAAATGGCAGATGCTGAAAAAAAATTCAAACAAATAAAANGGATGGGGGTAAAAATCTTGGACCCGGACAACTCGAGGCTGGGGCACTCCGCAGCTCGCCTCCTTCCTTACACGAAGGGCATGTCGCACAGCTTCAGAAATGGCAGATGCTGAAAAAAAATTCAAACAAATAAAAATAAACTGTTGCAACAAAAGATCGTAAAAAAATCTTGTTTAAATTTGCTCGTCATCTTGACAAGTCATTCAAGTCGATAAAAAGGCATTAGTTTACAGATAAACACGCAAAGATATCCATTTTTTAACAGTTGAAAAAAAAAACTCCAGGAGCATTTTGTTCAAGATGGATTACCATTTAAAGCTGTAGAACATTCCTTTTTATTGCTCTCGTATGCTAATTGAATTGTCACGTTGACGACGACGTGAAAAAAAAATAATGAGAGAAGAGAGAAAAAAAGAGAGATTTAAAAAAAGGAATGTCGTGATGAAATAGAATACATGTGACTGTCTCCAGGAAAAGGGGATATGTCGTACAAAAGAGGAACCATGATAAAAAAGACTCTAAAGTCGCTTGTTCTCTGAGAAATATGGCAGAAAAACAAATTTTCCAACTTTTGCATTTACGCCTTGGCAAAGTTCTCAGAGAAAAACGAATTAAGATGTCTATTTTCTTGGTTACTATTTTCTACGACATATCCCCTTTTCCTAAAGACAGTCACAAGATTGTAAAACATGGTTGAACGTGACGAAGACAAATAAAAAAAAAGAGCAGCGTCGTTTATAGCTAGGAAATGTCATTGGGCATGGTTGTTAAATTTGAATAGGTTTCAAAATTTGTTTATTTTTTTACCGGGGGATGACTGTGGCTGTGACCGAGATGATGACGATGTCCAAGAGGAGGAAGAGGAGACTGGAGACGAGGAGTGAGAGCTTCGAGGAGAATACTGGGAGTAGTGGGAAGACCCGGACTGGGGATGAGAAACGGGTGGATGAGGAGGAATGAGAGGTGCGGGAGGGAGATGAGTTGCTCGAGTAAATGCTGTTGGAGGAAAGCTGGTTGGAATTGGATGCGGAGGAAACTTGTCGGCGGTATTGTTCAAGGCCTTGGCGGGTGCCAAGGTTTTGCCACTTCCACTGGGAGTAGCTGATGACTGGAGAGGGAGTTGAAGTTGTTGTGGTGAGGAGGAGTTGTTGTTGTTGTAGAAGTTGTGGTGGTTGTTGTTGTGGAGGAAACGGATTTTCGTTGGGCGATGTAGCGGTTCTTGTACGTCTGAGCCTGGAAATAATTAAAAGAAAAAAAGATAAAATGAAATTGAGAAAGTTTAAAAAATACAATTATTTCATTGTAACTATTTGGGTACGTGGTTAAAGCAATAAAGGTTAAAATCAAGCAGAGCTGCGCCAAAACTATCCACGTCGACGATCTCGACCTTGGAACACTTCGTAAATGTCTCAAATCGCCTAACCCGTCGACATTATCATGGTTATGTTCTTCCTCGCCCTGTTCCTCCAAACCTCCCTGTTCCCCACGCCCGGGATTTCCCTGCCACCGCCGTCTCTCACGAAACAAAGTGAAAACGTCGATTACAAACTCAAATAATACCCAAATAGCAAACATATTAAAAAGGACAAGGTCAGGGGGCATGGGTAACATTAACATACACAAGATAATAAACGACACATTGTTAAAATTCATTTTGTTTTTTTTAATACTCCAAAATAATTAAAATGTACGAAAGACAAAGACAAGTAAACTATACATTGGCCAGTCATTACATGATCAGTTTACAAACCCTTCCACGAATTTAAAAAAGTAAATAAATAAATAATAAACAAGTCGAAAATTGCCTGCTCCCGCCATTTCCATCTTGCCTCGTAACACAAAAACCAAGCCGTTTCTCCTTTGTTCAACCAATCGTCAACGTTTTTGTCTTTTTTTCTCAATTGACCACGTCATGACAAGCTTAAATAGGTATCACCTTGTCCTCCAACCATCAGGCATGGGTAATCTCCGGAGTATTAATCTAAGCTTTTTAATCCAGATTAGCGGATTAAATAATCCTTTAATTCCTGATCATCGTTTGGTTAAAAATTAATCCCGTAATCATTAATCGATTAATTTTCATTCATTTGTAATAAATCTTTTTTCCTTAATCGGAATAATAAGATTGTTGAGAATACCGATCCCTGCCAACTTTTAAATGAGATGGTCATTTTGCAAGCAAATATGAAATAATTATTTGCAGCCGTTTTTTTTCTGACTGTTTTCCATCCTCCTGGCCAACCACACCCAACAAAGCCACCGGATGCATGAAGTACAGTTCGCTATCATTTTAAAAATGTGACTGTCCCCAGGAAATAGGGATACCTCGTTTTAAAAAAAGACACGCAAAAATCTACTCTCCATTTGTATTTCTCTGGCAAATATGGCACAACGTAAATGCAAAAAGAGCGAGAAACTAATTTTTCTACTTTTACACGGCATATCCCCTTTTCCTAGGGACAGTCGCAAATAAGAAACCACTGCATTTTTATTGCAATAATGATGATGCTCCTTCCTCACTCCTCCTTTCCCTTGACAATGTCAACTCGCCAGAAAATTGAATAAAGTCATAATTCTCAATCAGCTCGTGAATAGAAAGAGAAAAAACTGAACCGGCCATTGTCCATTGTCATAAACAAGCCAATATTTATTTATTTTTTGTATTTTAATAGTTTTTAGTAAATTGGGTGTGTGCGTGTGTGTGTGCTTTTCTTTTGTACGTGTGGGGGTGGCTGCCAACAATAATCAGACAAAAACAGGTTTTTAAATGTAATTTGTATCGTTTATAACTGCCACCGGACAATTGTCAAACAAATAAAGAAAAAAGAAACAAGTGCATTGTTCATTGGTCACAATTACCAATTTAAAGGACAAAAAAAATAAAGATGAATGCAGCGGAGGAGGCGGGGGGGTTAAGGAATTGAAATTTGTAAAAAAAAATGTGCAAGCGAGTCTTGAACTTAGTTTTTTAAAATTCAAAGTCAACCACATTTTTTTTGTTTGTTTTTTCTTTGTCCCTCCAAAAGAGGTTTTACTCCAGTGGCAAATGAAGGCAAGACAAAAATATTTTACTCCTGGAGGGATGCAGTCGTTTGTTTTTTATGGATAAAAATAGGTGGCCACTTGAAAAAATAAGGAATTCACAAGGACATAAATTTTAAAAAGTTTTTTCCTCTGGAAAAACAAACAAGAATATGATTTTTTTTTCTTGTTCTTCTTATGGAGGGGGAGTAGTGGGAGGGGGAAAACTCTTTATTTTTTTTTTTTACAGACTGACGAAGGAAATATGCATATTTTTTTTATTTAAGAAAAAAGAAAACGCTCGTAGCAAGTCTCATTAGAAAAATATCAAATAGAAATGCAACTGATATATCTTCCTTCTTAAAAAATGTGACTGTGTCTGGGAAAAGGGGATATGTCGTATTAAACCGAAACCAAGTCCATTCTTCGTTCGTTTTTCTCTGGCAAATATGCCAAAGCGTAAATGCAAAAGTAGCGCGAAACTAATTTTCCTAGTTTTACATTTTACGAAACTAGTCTGATAAAACCGAATGGCGAACAGATTTTCTGGTATCCCCTTTTATACTAGATATACTAGGTAAGTATACTAGATATAGATATCCCCTTTTCCTAGGGAGAGTCACATACAAGCTCCTCATTGCCATGGTTTTACATTTACGCTTTGGCATATTTGTCAGAAAGAAGCGAATGGAGAAGAGATTTTCTCGTGTCTTTTTTTACACCACATGTCCCCTTTTCCTAGGAACAGTCACATATAAGATCCTCATTGTCATAGTTTTACATATACGCTTTGGCGTATTTTTCAGATAAAACCGAATTTGGAGTCTTATTTTCTGGTTTCTTTTTTGTACGACTTATCCCCTTTTCTAGGGCCAGTCACAAACTATTATTTAGGATGGGCTGGAGGTGTAGAGAAAAATGTGAAGAAGAAGAAGTTGCATTCGTAAGTAAATTAGTCACGATGCAAGTTTTTTCTAAACGCATGCAGCAGCAGCAGAAGAAGCAAATGAGTAATGAATAAAGAAGCGAAAAAAATGTGAGGATGGGTGTGAGTTATCGTTAAAAAATAATCATTTCAGATGTTATCTATTGATCCGGCCGTGCACATCTTGAAGAAAAGAAAAAAACTAAGACGAAGAAGATGAAGATGAAGACGACCAAGAAGAAAATTATGCGTGGATAGTTTTTAAAACTGAGGTACAGGGTGAGCCGTAAACACCTTTCACCAAATTTTTTTGGCGTATCATAAAAAAAAGCAATCTGGTATTCAAATTTCTTTCATGCATTCATCAAATTTGTGTTGTTTATTCATTTCTTGCATGCAACGCAAAAAAAAAGAGATTCTTTTATTTTATTTTTCTCGGGAGGAAGGGGGGAGGAGGAGGGGGGTAAGAGTGTGATGATGAATCGTGGTTTGATTGAGACTGCTAAACAGCTCACTTTTTTTTCTTGTACAATTTATCAAGAAAATATCTTTCTTGAATAAAAAAATCATGCTGATAATCTTCAAGACAAAAAAAGATGATGATATTTTCTTTCTTTTTTTCTTCATTTCTTGATCATAATCTTGGTTTCTTTTGAAGATGATCATTGATTTTTGATAATAAATTTCAGTCGCCTTTTTATTTTGTCCAGGAGCAGATGGGGGAATAATATAAAGCTGGGCTTGTGCGTGAGGTTATGCGTGCTGGAGTTGCTGGAGAAGATTGTTATAGAGAGAGAGAGAGAGGGAATGTGTAATAATATAACAAGATTAAGGAAATAGACATGCCATTGCCGTGGGATAAGTCATGAAATCAACAAGCTCATAAAGATTTTTAAAACCATGGCAATGAGGAGCTTACATGTGACTCTTCCTAGGAAATGGGGATATCTTGTATAAAAGAAAAGAAACGAGAAGATCTGTTCAAATATTTGTTTCTCTTGTCTTTACTTTCTGTAAATGTGACTGTCCCTAAGAAAAGGGGATCTATCGTATGAAAAAACCAACTATATCAAGCCTACTTTACATTCGTTTTTCTCTGAAAAATATGCCAAACCGTAAATTTAAAAGTAGCAAAATTAGTCTCGCGCTACTTTTAATTTTACGCTTTTGCATATTTCTCGGATAAAAACGAATGTAAAGTAGATTTTCTCGTTTCTTTGTTTTATACGATACATCCCCTTTTACGAGGGACAGTCGCATTTATTTTTTGCAGAAGGTATATAAATGACAAGACTGAGCGCACAGTAGTGGAAAAAAAATAAGATAAGAAATAAGAACCCTGTCGGAAGACTTTTTTTGAAAAAGAGAGAGAGAGAAAAATGATAATCCTTCTGACACGGTTCTAGACAAGATTGCATGCAAGATTGATTCTTGATAAATTATTGGGGAAATATTGATGAAGCGGATGAGTTGCCAAAAGGCATAGTTTAAAAGAGACTTCTTCTATTTTTCGTGAATGGAATAAAGATTTTGTAAAAGAAAAATATTTGGAAGAAGAAGGGGGGGAGGAAAGGAATGAAAATATGTGGAGGAATGTGAGTATAAGGACCACACGCGGGTTTTTTTGAGATATTAATGAGGCTAAGAAGGATATCCTCTAATTTGTCACGATTCGGGGATTTTTGAGTCCCAAGATTGAAGCTGACTCATTGGCGGGGTAAATATCCCATGAAAAAAAAGAAACCTGAGAGCTTACCCAATTAGCCATTTTATCGTTGAGTGGTTCCTCGTCATGGTTTGTCATCATGTTCCTCCTCGTAGTCGTCGTCCTCGTCCTCCAGCTCTGTGTCTAAGTCCTCGTCGTCCACAGCGTCAAAGTAAGTCTTTCCGGGAGTCTTGAAGCCCCCTGATAAGCTAGATGACCACTGATGAGCCCCAGACGTAGATGACGAAGCTTCTTTCTGAGGAGTTGGAGCTTTCGAGGGAGTTGGTCCGGGGAGAAAGGGGTAAAACGAGGGGCGGAAATGGTCCTGCAAAATTTATAATTTATTATAATATTCAATGCAAAAAACAAATTGATTGGCGATCCAGCTCAGGAGGAGTTCAATTTTTTAATTTGACAGCTAAAAATTACACAATTTTTTAAACGCTAATCCGCCTGTCAAAAGAAGAAAAATGAGACGACTCAGATTTGATTGGATTTACAGAGTAAATGTGACCGTCTCTAGTAAAAGGGGATGTGTCGTATTAACAAAGAAACCAGAGAAACCAGAGAGTCTTTTTTCGTGGTTACGTTTTAGTACGACACATCCCCTTTTCCTAGAGACAGTTTACAAATGTCAATCTTGCCAAACCGCTTCATCTTGACTCAAACTCAAAAATTGCTCTGAAAGGTTTATTCAGCTTATCTGGATTGCCAATTCCTTATCTTTGCTCAAATTGTGTCTTAATAGCCCATTAAATTTTTAATTAATCGGTCAAACAGCTACCCAGCTCAGTGCGACATACGCAAATAAAATTTGTCTTTTTTTGTATCTTATCCGCTTCTTCTTTTGCAAAAATAAATTAATTTGTACGGAGATCAATCATGACGCCACTTTTTTTTTCTCTCCAGCTTATCTTTTAATAGTTAACCTGCGACTCGATTCATTCATTAGCATTTTAGTCAAGGTCTTTTATCTTTATTTCCATTCATAGTCAAGGTGACATTAACAATTTTCTCTTTTTTATGGATTTTTCTCACCTTATCGCTACTTGGATAACCTCCATGATCCCCTCCATTACTGGTACTACTCCCTCCATCCAATCTATTGAAAATCCGATCCAGTCCTTTGAGCCGTTTCGGCGCGGTCCCATTTCCAGACGACAAACTCCCACTTCCGTCGCCAAGCGGGGAAATCTTGTTTGAGTGCGCTACCGCAACGCTCACAAGCCAAACGAGGCACACAATCACTTGTCCACTCACCATTTTCATTTTTGATAAGAGAATTTTGTTTTTTTCCTTTTTACTCTGAGCTGTTAACCCAATTGATAACCAATCAGCACACGCTTATAATACTCTCTTTCACTATGCCAGCCAAATGTCTTTGAGATTATGGTAATTCGCGTTGTGGGTGTGTTTACAAGAAACCAGAGGTGATTCTACAACTCGATTTCATGTTCGAATTGAATTCCGCTTATGAATATACCCCTATGAGCTGTTCATAAGTGGAATTCAATTCAAGCATCAATAGGACACGTAGACTCAGCTTGGGTTTCTTGTAAACACCCCACGTTTCCAATTCATGTTTCCAATGAACAGCTCGTATGGGTGTATTCATAAGTGGAATATATTTCAAACATGAATTGGAAATGAAGACTCAGCTTGAGTTTCTTGTAAACACCCCACAACGCCAACTACGATCATCTCAAAGACATTTGGTTGGCATAGTATATCCTGTGTTTATCTATGTATACCTCGTTATATTGCATATAAATTTTTCTTTTATTCCTATGCACAACTCTTTTGTTTCTCAAAACATCTTAATGAACATCTTAACTTAGGTCACAAATCTCATCATCTTCTTCTTTTATACTATATATATATATTTCACACTGTCCCGGTTACACACAAAAAAAAACAAATTTCCTAATCAAAATGCACATTCACATTCTCCCGGCAACAAGAAGAACAACGACGCTCATCAAAATCCACTTTGGTCTCCTTGTCCCAAGATTGAGGTCGTCACAGAAATCCAATCAGCAGAAGCCGAAGAGCAAAAAAAAAATTATTGCGAGTGAACAAACCCATTTAGCAATTTACACATGTCTCGTCACATTTTCATCAGCGCAGCGTCTTGGCTAATTTTTTTGCACGTTACCGTCTTTCTAAGAAAACACGCCACCAAACACCAGAATTTTTTTTTGCATAAGCTTCTGGTTTTAATCTTGAGCCCGAAGCTGTCAATACCCCCTCCAAAAAACTGTTATGCAATCAGAGAACTGTTTCACGTTAATTTTTTGTTTTGTTTATAATATTTTTTTGCCTCTCTTCCGGTAATGCACTTTTCTAGTCACAACAAAACTTGAAATGCGATGGAACGGGTTTCAATGGGTTCATGTCCGATTAATCCCAAATTTATGGGCTTTACGGGTGACACCAATATTTTTTTCACGAGAGTTGTTGCAAATTGTTTTGCTTGTTGTTTGCAAATTTTTTTTTTCTTTCTTCTTTCACTGGTTCAATTGGTTCCGCCCATGAGCGGTTAAAAATATTTCATAAAAAATATAATTGAATGAAAATTACGGCGTATTAGCGACTCCCAGCAAGTGTCTACAACTTTCTCGTTTCAGTTCGCCGATGAGTTGAGTTGAGTTGACTTGAGTTGCAGTTGAGTCATCCAAGTCTGGATACCTTCACGCGAAAAAATAACCAACTTCCTGACAAGTATTGACCAGATATTTTTATTTAAATGTTTTTTTTTTCTTCTTTTTGGCTGTGAATTTTAAGGAGAAGAGCGGATGTGTGTGAGTTTGAATACGAAATGATTAATTACGAGTAATTTATCAAACAGCCAAAATTAAAAATGAGGTGGAAGCTGATTTTTGATGGTTTTTTCGCGCTGTGTGAGTTCCACAAGATATCGCCCTCAAAGAATCCCAAAATCTCAGACTCGTCGGGGCTGGTACACCAACAAAATGATGATAAATCTGGATTGCCTCCTTTAGCAGGATTCTGCCTGTAAAAATAAATAATATGTGTTTATCTCTAGGAAAAGGGGATATGTCGTACTACAAAACGTTTTTCTCGGAGAAATATGCCAACTCTATTTCTATTCTATTTCTCGGAGGAAAACGAATTCTGTCTACTATGTTACTTCGTAGTACGACATATCCCCTTTTCCTAGAGACAGTCACATATTTTTTTAAAAGAGTTTTAAAAAAGTCAATGCTAAACTTGGCGCATAACTATTTTCGCCATGACATTCAATATCTTTTTTTCAAATTATGTTTTCGGGGAATCTGATACTCTCTCACTCCCGTCGTGTCTACTAAAATAACCAGAATCCTTTTTCTGAGTGCACAATAGACATTCAAGCCCAAATTGTGTATATTTCTCTCTTTTGTGTTTTTGCAATACAAAACGTTTTATTTTTTTGCAACCGAGACGCCAAGACGTCGTCGTCGTCGTGAGCCTCTTGAAAAATAAGTCGTCAAAATACTGCGATCTTAAGCAAGTTTTATACTTTTGTTGTTCCTTTTTGTGCAAGTTCAGAAAATAAAAAAAAGAAGCTGGAAGGAAATGTGTTTATTTTACATTCATAGCCAAGTTTGCTTAGTAAAAAAACTTTTTAAAACGTCGTTTTCTTATTAATGTATGCATCCAAAAGATGTACACTGGTCTGGAAGGAAAAAATGATCCGGCCGTGCGGAACATTGACTTTTTTCCTATGTATTATTGCATACACATATGTGACTGTCCCTTGGAAAAAGGGATATGTCGTATAAAAAAAGAAACGAGACAATCAGCGCTAGATTCGCTTTTATCTGACAAATATGCGCGCGCAAACGTTAAAGTAGCAAAATTAATTTCTCGCTACTCGCTCGCTACGTTTTGGCATATTCGTCCGATAAAAACGAATCTAGCGCAGATTGTCTTGTTTCTTACGACATATACCGTTTTCCTAGGGGCAGTCGCTTAATTTTTTAAAGGTATTTAAAGGTTACTTTTTCTGTATGTATAAATGCATGAAAAAAAATCAGTGTTCCGCAAGCCCAGATCACTCTTTCCTTCCAGGCCAGTGTACACAAGAAAAAAGAAGGATTTGGACAGGAGAGCACACACAATAAATGCCTGGACCGTATTGTTATTGAATCAGGGCTGGGGAGACAGCTATAAATAGCTTCCAAGTTTATTTATTGGACTTGTTTTGTCCTTTGCATCTTATCATTTGACATTGCAAAAAAGAATTTTGGCAGAGTGAGTTGATTAGCAAATAAAAAAAAGCTTCTCGTCGGGTTTAAGCAATAACGGCCGGACTTGTGAACAGACCTATCAGAAATGTGCGATATATGTAAAAAAAAAATATAAAAGTTTTATTTTGATATAAAAGAAAGCCTTTCCTTTTGCCGAGTTTTATAGTAAAAACGACAAACGATGTTGATCTTTATCCAGTTTGCTTTTATTTATGGCAAAAGTTTTATATTTCGAGTTAATAAATCTGGACCGTGGTCACATCTATAATTTTACTTTAGCCTGACCTCAACCACAACCCAAAATATCACATATATGTGAATGTCCATGGGAAAAGGGGATACGTTGTGTAAAAAGAGAAACAAGAAATTCTACTCTGCATTTGTTTTTATCTGACAAATATGCCAAAACGTAAGCACAAAAGTAGCGAGAAACTAATTTTGCTACTTTTACTTATGCGCTTTGGCATATTTTTCTGAGAAAAACGAATGTAGAGTAAATTTTCTCGTTTCTATTTCAAACGACACATCCCCTTTTCCTAGGGACAGTCACATATGTAGGTACATAGCGTGTTTTATTTATAAAGAAGAATAGAATATAAAATATGCTAAGGTTTCATCAAGATATCAAATCGTACTTTTTTATCTAGGCGTCTCTAAGACGGAAAAGCATTAAAAATGTGTCCAAGATTTTTGCCAATTGAGTAGACATGTGGCGCGTGTGGCATTTTTTTACAGAAAGAAAATCCCCGTGAGAAAAATCTTATGGACGCCAATGCGGGACACAGTTTTGTTTTTTATTCTTCGGTTTTTGCATCAGTAGAAACGAAATAAAAATCTGTTTAAAAACAAGAGAAAGCGATTTAACTTTTCTGTCTTGACGACGATATCCTTGGCTTATCATCGTAAAATGTCGAGGCTCTATTTTGGAATGCAGCAGAGCAGAAGCGGAACTTGCCACCGCCGCCACGACTGAATCTCTCTCTCTCAAGAAGGGGAACAAAATGACAATGCATTCCAAGAGGACAACAAAAAAAATAAAGTTATATAAAATGACATTAGGCCTGAATAGACGACGAAAAACATGTTCAAATTACACCCATTTTCATTTCATTATGCAGTGCACTGTTAAATGGTGCATTGCCAATGCGACTTTTGCAGGATGGCATTTCCCCTTGCCTCTCCTCGCGTCAACCGACATAAATTTTAGTTTGCGAGTCTGGAGCAGCAGCATGCACTTCACTGTCCTCAACACATATTTGTGACTGTGCCTAAGAAAAGGGGATATATCATAGAAAAGGAACAAAATAATCTACTCTACATTAGTTTTTATCTGACAAATATGCCAGAACGTGAATGTATGCAAAAGTGCCTTTTCCTAGGGATGTTCACATTTGTTTCTAGAAACGAAATTTACTGTCTAGCTTAGTTTTTATTTTGTAAGCTTCTCAAATAGCCGTTGGCTACACGAATTTTTTTTTTCGTGAAGGTCGTTTTGTCAATACAAAAGAAATCGCTTGTTTTTTCCTTAGAAAATTAGGCAATTAGCGAGTATATAAGAAAAGAAACCGTTTTGTTTTTGTTTCCTTTTTCACGCACTTTTTTACTCATTTAAAGCTGTTAACAAGTTAACTCGTGACATTATTAATGATATTTTTTTTGGGTTGTCGTCAAGGCTACAATCCACCCCCTTTTTCTTCTCAACTATGTAGGTAATTCGTATTGACTGCGGACAACGTTTGTGCCCACGAGGGCATGAAAAGCCTAGGAATTTGATATCGGGGCTAACTCGTACACGTTGAAATGAATCAAACGTTACATGAACTATGTCCAGGAGCATTAGCGTTTCAATTAAATTTTAAATTGTAGCGTTACACAAATGACTCCGGTTGGCGTAGCTAAGATAGTTCTAAGGGACTGTCTAAGTGACCCCAAAGACGGCCACCGGAAAGAGTGATGCTGCCCTGTACTACTGTATTAGAATGGCACAAAGTACAGGGAAAATATTATATAAGGCCCACTCCACATAAGGCCTACGTCATTGCGTGCAGTACGATTTTACTTTGAAAAGTGCCTTTATATTAGAACCTCTTTATATAAGGACTTTTAACCATTACGACCGCACTTTGCCTTATCAAGGCCCATACGCCCACTGTAAATCATCTCCGATAGCGTTTTTCTCCCGGAAATCTCGATACAGGGCCCGATGGTCCTTACAGGAAGTTCTCTATAAAAGACACCCTCTCTATAAGGACCAGAAATGTTTGCGTTTGGGGGATTATCGATGCATAGGTTCCCCGCGACAATTGAAATGTTCCTTTCGACCCCGGCGATCTTTGTAGGTTTAACGGTGGTAGTTTTTTAGCCAACAGTATGCCTTTGTCTACAAGCACATCCCAAAAGCACTGACTCAAATAAATTATGTTGTTGGACAAAAAATATTTCTTCTCCTTTCTTATTTTTTTTATTTGAGATTGAGATGACAAGGTTTATCAACCAATATTTTTGTTTATGTGTTTAGCAAAGTAAAATGTGTACGAATGCTGACGACTCTTACAAACTCTGGTGGAGCGATGCAAAAAATAATAGTAATTTTTTTAACGAACTTTAAACTGAATTGCTTTTTACGACCTGAATGAAAAGGCTGTTGAAGCTGAACAAAATAAAAATTTAAAGTTTTTTTTCTTCTTTTTTATGATACATATTTTTCATATCAGTTCTATACGCAGCTGCCACTAGACTTTGTTTGTGACTGTGTCTAGGAAAAGGGGATATTTGGTATAAACAAGAAACAAGAAAATCTACATTCGTTTTTAATCTAACAAATATACTAAAACGTACATGTAAAAGTAGCGAGAAACTAAAATTTTGATTGGTAGATTATCCCCTTTTTCTAGCAACAATCACATTTTTTATAGCTTTCAAGATCTTCAGAAAAAATAGCTCTCGGAATATAAACAACTATTTTTTAAGAATAATTTTTAGTACGAAAACTAAAATCATTCATGGACGAAAATATGATGAATTTTTGTATGAAAAAAATAAGAGCAATGATGGTGCAGTTTTTTGAAAGACAAAGTTCTTGTGAAAAACACACATTTTTCCATTCCAACTGCTGTACTTTTCTCGAGTATGTCATGACTAGAGAAAGAAATGATGGAGGGGTTTTCTAGGAAAATGATGCTACTCAAAGATAATAGCTCGTGTTGACTCTATGCACCATTAACGATCCCTCATTTTCTTCTAAGATGGCAAGTGTAATTTTTTTTCTCTTCTGAAAGTTCCAGGCAGGAAATAACAAAAAAAAATCTGAAGAAGATGAAGAGACGATTTCGAACATTTAGTTTTTTTGGTGTGTGCAAAATGCATCACTGCTCTTTACAAAAGCTTTGCTTGAGTGCATTTTCTTGTTTCTGACAAGAGTTTTACTTATTCCCTCCGTTTTCCCTCCAAAAAATAACTTGCCTCCAAAAAAAAAAATATAACAGATTTATTCTGGAAGTTTTTCGCTTGCTATCTTATGTCTTGAGAGAGAGAGAGAGAGAGAGATTTCGTAGTTTCGCTTGGTCAGAAAGTTAAGTGGTGTATGTTTCATAAAAGTTTACACTTGTCTGCCAAAAATATTAACGCCGGAATATCCAGTTGCCACGCGAACAGGCAAAAGTTCATCGGCAGACAAAAAAATAATAACGCAACATACAAAAAAATTACTGTTTACAAATTTTTTTTTGTTAGCTGTTCGCAATCCTCCACTCCTTCCTGGACAAGCTTTTTTTTTTTAATAGTTCCAAAAAGTCAAGTGAAAAAAAGAATACTATGGTAAAACTGGTGTTGACAGGTTGGTCAAATATTATGCCATGTTTGATTTGCCGTGTGGCATGACGTGACGGACGGATATCTACATCACACTTTTATATGTGACTGTCTCTAGGAAAAGGGGATCTATCGTATGAAAAAGGAAACAAAAAAATGTACTTACATTCGTTTTTATCTGATAAATATGTCAAAGCGTAAATGTAAAAGTAGCGAGAAACTAATTTTGCTACTTTTACATTTGCGCTTTGGCATATTTCTCAGATGTCAGAGAAAAACGAATGTAGAGTAGATTTTCTAGTTTCTTTTTTTACACGACATCTCCCCTTTTCCTAGGGATAGTCACATATGAATAGATACTCTACACGTAAAACTTATACATAAAAACAACAATCATTGTTGACACGGTGGAATGTTTGCAAAAATATTTATAAAAGAGAAAAAACCAGCTTGTCTGGAGGAAACAAAAAAAAATGTTGGGAATGATGATACACATTGAATCCGCCTCTTGTTAAACCAAAATAATCCTTGTAATAACAGTGTTTGCAGTATTGCTGTGCTTGTAATACTTCGTGTAATCTATACTCAAATCCAGTCAATTAGTAATTATTTACTGTGCAAACACTTTTAAAACTTTTGACGAGATTATAGCTCCAGCGCGTTCAACTTTTGGAGTCTACTCCAAAAATGGCTTCAGCCAGCAGGTCACAGTCCAAAATTTTTTTCAAAACCATGTTAGGTATGAATTTTTTTTTTGCAGAAAGAATCGTTTTCAAAAGTAAAACGTCTATGAAAACATAATACAATTTTGTGCGTAAAACTGTTTATGCGTGATAAAATAAAACGCTTACCATAAATGGATCCAAATTTAAAAAATATATATGTATAAGTTTTTTGAATATTATTCTATAATATGTTCGTTCACACAAAACAATTCACTTTCAAACAGAGAACTTAAAAATCTGGATAGAAAATATTTCACGCACTCACAAAAAAAATTATATTTCAGAAACTGTTTGATGTTGTGAGATGTACGGGGAATAGGAGTAAACACATTGTTTAGCGTGCATGACGTGACGCAGAGGTGCGTTCTCTTCACTGGTCACTGACAGACTGAGCGCTGTCTCGAATAGAACGGCGAGATTTTTCCATCCGTTCCTGAACAAGACAAAAAAAAATATATCGTCTCTCTCGGCATCCTCGGCTACGAAGCTCTTCTTGTTTGCGACAAGCGTTTTTGTTGTTTTTTCAGCTCAGAGTCGCTTTCTGTTTCATTTCAACCCAGAGACTGACTCAGAGTTTGTTTGGCTCTTGACAGGAAGAGAAACAAAAATTGTATTGTGCAAAAATATGTGACCGTCCATATGAAAAGGAAATATGCCATATAAAAGAAGAAACAAAAATTATCTGACAAATATGCCAAAACGCTAACATAAAAGTAGCGGTAAACTAATTTTTTGCTAATTTTACATTGCGCATAATGTCATTTGGCATTTTGAGAGAAACGAATTCGGAGTATATTTTCTCGTTTCTATTTTTGTACGACATATCCCCTTTTCCTTAGGACAGTCACTTATGTTCTAGTTGGTTGTGAAGATATCCTCAAAATAGGGTATTTTTTTTAAATATGAGGATAAAAAAATGGTTTTTCTGAAATATTTTGAAATTTTTATTTTACATATGTGTAAAAGAAGAAGTCATTTATGAAATACATGCATATATTTTTTATGGGTGGCAGTTTGATAATATTATGTATATTCTTTTGTTTTTATGGCGTTTAGTTCGAGAGATATCTTGACCAGGACTCCGAGTCGGTATCGTTTTGACGTGGACACCTGCCCAAAAGGTGAATGTATTGGCCAAAGGTACACTCGGGCAGTTGACACTCGCCTGATTGGATACACCTGGAGTGCAAAAAAAACACGCTCATAAAATACAAAAACGGTAAATTATGAACAAGACGAAAAAAGCTTTGTAAAAAAAAAATTTGTCACCTCTGATCCGAGGGGAACAAGAGACGATCCCCGTGTTTAAACTCATGACACTTGTGATCCTCATCAAAGCAGGTACACAAACAGGCTCCGTCCGACCCCGGAAGTTTGTCGAGACTGAACACAGACGGACATTTACACCTGTACAGTGTAAATAGCAAATGTGACAGGATTACATTTCTTTAATAAAAAACGTGTTGCTTGACGTTTTCATGTAAATACTATGACAATTGTCACCAAAGAAATTTTACCCACAGGGATTTATCGACAGGAACGAGATTTGGCGAAGCGTCGTAAAAATGTTTGCGGTGGTGACCGTCTTTGTGGTTGCTTGGGTAGGCTTGGTCCCGTGGCATCATCTCGTCGTACTTGTCGCGACACTCGCACTCGGTGTGGTTATAAAAGACAAGCATTTCTACTCGACTTTCCCGGCCACTTGCGACGAAAACTGGAAGCTCCAGGCGTTCTTCTACTTTTGGAGAGCAGGTCAGCCGGGAACTTGTCCCGCAGCAGCCCGTTTCCTCTGAGCAAACATGGAGAATTGTGCAGTGGGGAGTGTACAACTTTCCCGGATGGGGATGCACGCTTTGAACATTGACCACCCGAGGTCTTGGAACGCCACAAGACGCAGCGTCCTTGACGCGACTGGAGTGTTGAATGGCTTCGAGGATCAGATCCCCAGACTGGTCTGGAGTCGCGAGAATTTCCCTCCGACGGGGGGGAGGGACGTCGACGTCGCTATTGCTGAGGGTCGACGGTCGAACCCTGCGATTTGCCAGCGTTTGCCGTCGATACTCATCGATACTCGCTCGGCTTCCAAACTGCTTCCATTTCCACTGCGAGTGAGACGTTGTCGACTCTGGCGGGGAGGGAGTTGTTGTCGTCGCCCGCTTGGTGTTTGTCTTCGAGATAACGGCTTTTATAGCTTGCCGCCTACAAAGGAAATCAGGAAAAAAAACTTTCTTGGATTATTATTTTTTCTTTGTGTCAATCAGCCAAAGTGGACTTTTTTTCTAGTTATCCCCATAAAAATACATCTTTCTCAATAAAAACCTTTTTGAAAGCATATTTCTCATAAAAAAAATATTAACTGTCAAAAAAATATTTTCTGTCGCCAAGTCTAATTGCTTATCTCTCGACTGTTATCCGCGTCGTAAAACAATAGAAACAATCAGGCCCACAAAACACATCTAATTTACAACTTGCCAGGCTCTCATCCTCATCTCTTTATGACGACGTTTTACCCTCCAAAAATGGAGTAGATCGTCGTAAAAGTAAAAAAAATGCTGATGAGATGGCGAGTCCGCTTTCCATTAATGCACTTAACGAAGAAGAAAAAAAAGCGAATAATTCCAGGAGTCAGCCAGGATAGCTGCTTGACCCTCACACACTTTCACCCACGGTGGTCATCATTCCTTCTCTCCATCAGACACGCAAGTAATGATGACACAATACAAAAGAAGAGAAAAAAAGCGAGCCTGACTAATGGAAACGAGTGAAAGTTAAGCCGACGAAGAGAGAGTTTCCTCGTTTTTGTTGGCGGTGGGTCTACGCGTTTCCGTCTTTACATAAAATTCCTTGTCAAATATTTACAGGAAAAAAATATATAAACTTGTTTCTTGTTCCTGGGTGCGTGATGCGAGGGAGGGAATCTTGGAGGGATACACTTGCGTATGTTTTAGGAGGAACAAAATATGTGATAATTACTCATAAACAAAAAAAAGAAGTGCGTGCCGTGCAGGAAAGTTTTTGTTTCAACGGAAAAAAACTTTTTTTTTGGCTGGAAAACAAAAATTCAGCTTGATATGTATTAGCCTCGTGGATAAGCAACTGATTTCGCGGTTTCCATGACAACACGAACGGAGAAATCACGGAGAGATGATAATTATTAATCATATTTGTACTTAAGACGGCAACAGGACAAACGTCTTGGTTATGTTGTCTTGCTGCTGATGATGGTGGACCCACTGGGTGACGGAGACGGATGAGATCGTGAACGGTAAACTGACAATGACGCATTGCAAAAAAGCCAAGAGACTGTGACGAGGTTTTTTTTGTATGGATTTAATTGCCAGAGTAAAACATTTTGTTTGCCCATTTTTGGAAGAAAAAGTTTTTTTTTAAGTGTATCTGGCGGTGCCTTGAATGTTAATTTTTTACGATAAGGAGTTATCTGAGGTAGATAAGCAAAAAAAGGAGAAGTTTTGAAAGAGATTACGGCGAATTTGCAATTTATATGGGGATTTGTGCAGGGATGGGGAAACTTGAGTATTCAACGGTTTTGGGTGCTGCGAGCGGTTTTGATAAGGCAATACTCGTTGATTTTGAGGATGTTGTGGCGTTGGATTGCAAAAAAATAAGGAGCAGGTCGTGATTGTTGTTATTAAATTTGTTTCATCGGCAAAAAATACAAGTTTTTGTTTCTTGGTTAGATTTTTTTGGCAGAATGAAAGTGCAGCACGGAATAATGAGCATGAATAATTGACTGCCACCCAAGACACCAAAATACCACTATGAAAAATCAATGGTGCATTTAAAACATCATGAATAAATTAATACAAAAAAAAAATCTAGCTGGGCTATTAAAGTAGATCATGTTCGATACAGAAAAAATGTTTGTTCACACACTGATCTACAAAAACTTATCGATTTGTAATGACCAGTCATGTCTGCTGTTGTCTCCGCCTGCATGACCACCACGGAATACATTTTTGTTTTGGATGGCACTCAAGTTTGCACTTGGTACACAATAAATTTGCATAAACAAAATTTTCCACTGCAGAGCATGATGCAGTACACCTAAAAATAAATTTAAAGGAAAATCTTCTGATTGAAAATTTGTAGCATGTCTGTAAAAAAATCATGTAAACCCACTTGTCCACGCCAAGAGGTCGAAAATCTGTCCAACATCGTTTTTGCATGTCAGGATGTAACAGAAACCAAGAACCACTTGATCTGAGCACAAGTAGCGAAAGCTGTACAAGATGGTTTTATAAGAGTTGTGTCGGTCTGTCTGTCTGTCCGTTCGTCGAGTAAAGACCGGTCTGTTTCAGAGATGGGTAAAACCGTGGTTCTTATTGAAAAAAGGCCAAATAACCGGTTTTACGGTTTAAAACGGTTAAAAATGGGTAAAAACGGCTTTTTCGATTCTGAATGGAAAATGGCGTCGTACATTTCATTCTAAAACAGCTTCAAAAGAAGCTGAATGTGGCAGAAACTGATCGGCTATTTCGTTCAGAATGGTTTTACAAGCAAAATTTAGACGTCTGCAACCGTTTTCTTTGAAATAATTTTTATTTTTGACCGTCTGAATTGTTTTTAACCAGACCGTTGAAAACCGTTTTTATTCCTTTATGACCAGACCACAATTGCTACCGCTGCCGTGTCTGGTCTGCTCCTCGTTTCGCTACTTTCACTGATTTCCTAATTTCAAGTGACTCAGCATTTTGTAAGAAAAAAGAATCAAATTTGCTGGCTAATAGACAAGTACACTTGTTCCCATCATCTTTATTCTTTTTATTATAATTTTCATTTTAATGTTTCAAGCATGCTCACATTTTGGCAAATCACACCACCCTACGAGTTACTACGCATAACAGTTATATGTATATCCTTTCTCTTGTGTTTTTTATATTTTCTTCTTTTGTTTGAAAACGCCATGCGATGGCTACTAAGGAGCTTGACACCGAGAGAGTGCACATTTCTCATGTTCCTTATTTTCTTCCACTCCCGCAGAGAGTTTCAAATCAACTTGAACAAGAATTAATTGTAGAGCTAGTCAGGAACTCAAGACCTTTTTGTAATTTTTCAACAGGTACAGAGAAAAAAAATTGCAGTATTTTTTTCCTCTTGTCTTTTGTCTGGCAGTTTGACAGGCTGAAAAAAATGGCAACCTGTCAGGCAGTGATCAAGATACAAACGAAACACACGTCTTGCAAAATTGCTGGGGATGGTGCAAAATAAAACGTCGTTTTTTCCAGACCAAAGCAGAGAAGAAGAAAAAAAAACAATCTTAAAAACAAACAATTCCCTTGAGGAACAATAAAGAAAATTGTTTAAGATGTCATACAGCCCGCTAGGATGTCGACAGTTATATTTTTTTAACAATAGCCATGGGTGCAGCAAAAAAAAAGACTCATCCATTTTTCCCCCCAAAAATTGCCTCCCTCCTCTGGACTGTCAAACAAGAGAGCTGACAATAATTTAATTGTGACTTGGAAAATTATAAAATGCCTAACGTTTCTATACATACATGCATAGATGTGCAGTCAGCGTGCATGTATTTGTTTTAGCTCGACGGGACATAAATTATTGTTGAACGTCACATAAAAATCGGCTTAAATTCATTAAGTTACGTAAAAATTAACTAAGAATAGCAGATTCAGATAATTTTATAATTTTCCCGCTCGAAAAAGAATAGTATAATGACAGTTCATCATGTTTCGCAGAGAATTAAAGTAACTTTCAGTAATATTTTATGCCCCTCCAAGCCAAAAAAATATAGGGCATCCAAGTTATAATGTCCTATCCTAAAGCTATTAGCTAGCACTACAATAGCACATGCATGCCTTCATGTAGCTACTACCCAACATTGCACATTTTGCGTGGATATAGCGGCCGGTCGTCAAGGATATACAGTACGTGCATTCTGACTGCACATCTATGCATGCATAGAAACAATAGGCGCACTAAAATTTTCCAATCCACATTTTTTTTCTCTCCGCATCTCAAGACCGAGCCAGGAAGGAAGAAGACGTAAAAAATACGAGCAAGATGGATGGTCTCTACTCTAGTCTCTGAATATAAACAAAAACAAGCAAAACAAACCTTGCTAAAAAGTGAATTAAACAGCCAAGCCTCGATGGCAAGACGAGAGACAAAAATGTCGAATGGAGATTAGTGAATTATTGAAATGACTTTTTCCTTGCACAGAAAATAATTATGCAACAGATACTGTCTTTTTTCTGCGTTGGCGAAGATTAAAATCAAATATATCTTTTAAGATTTTGCTAGAGCTCTCAATTACAAGCAATTGTTTAATGATATGAGTAGTTATGATAATGTCTTGGCGCTTTTTGTATCTTTTCGATGAATGTTTAGGAGTAAGGTTCCTTTTTTTTGTGTAAAAAAATGGAATTTAATGAGGCTGATCTGCTTTCGATTTTTTTGTCTTGGGAGAATGACTCGCCCTTTCCCTCTCTGGCTCATGCAGTTTAATTGCCAGTTTAAAAAGGCATTAAAATTGTTATTTTGATTATATTATAGCAGCTCTAGGATTTTGTGAAGTCACATCAGGAGGAAGGACAGAGAGAGAGAGAGAGAGACATTTTTGGTAGTGCCTCGAGAGAAGAAGCGAGGAATAAAAATGCTGGTCATTTACAATTCTCAATGGCCATTGGGTTTTGTTCGCTCTCGCTTATCACTCGGTTAGCTTCCACTTGAAACAAGCTATTTCACTTGACGATGAATTTATCATGTAAGAAAACGAGACTGTGAAATAATAATAATAATGAAGACGTTTGGGGGTTTGTCCATGTGCATGGACCGTTTTGTCTGTCTGTCTAAGATATAAAGGGAATATGTGAATAGGGCTGAGCTTATTTCGAATTTTACAAGAACTGGTAACATCGAAGTATCGATGAATCATCGGAAAAAAAGGGAATCGTCGTAATACCAACAGTTCATCAAGACAATAGCCACTCATCGAAACATTAGAAACGCAAAGAGATAGACAGCTCATCGCAACAACGGCAAGTCAACAACACAAAACTCATCGATACAACGGAAAGTCATCAAGACAAAACTCTTTGAAACACGGGAAAGTCATCAAGACAAATCTCATCGGAACAACGGCAAGTGGTCAAGACCATACAACTCATCGAAACAACGGCAAGTCGTCACGGCAATATACAACTCATCGAAACATCGAGAACGCATCCGATACCTACTATTCATCAGCACATTGAAAACTCATCGAAACACCAGCAAACGTTCGAAAAAACAAAATCTCGTCAAGGTCTCGAAAGCCTTCTATATCTGAGACCTTCAAAATTGGCATTTCGCTCCTTCTATCAACCCTCCTCCACTGCCTATTGAGCTACAAGTTTCAGTACTGTTTTTACGACTCTCTTTTGTAGTAAAATAAAAGTAGTGCACGTGTTCAATGCAAATTTTTTTTCTTCTTCTTCTCTCTGTTCGTTCCTATTATTAATGGGTTTGTTTTACATGCCAAGCCTAACTGCTTGATTGACTGACTGCTGCATACACACAGAAGAAAAAAGTGCGTACGAAACTGCAGTACAAGCTCGACAGCATTATAAAAATTATGTTTATGGATAGGTTGAAGCCACTCAGTCATTGTCAACCACGTTTTTGTACTCTGAACAAAAACCACCAGCAAGCAAAAAACAGTTTGTGTTTTCCTTTCCTAATAAGTCGAAATTCAGGCTCTGAGCCTGTAAGGTTCAGAAGGCTCACCACGCTTGCCAGTTTTTCTAAGGCTCAATAGGCATGCCAGTTTTGGTAAGGCTCAACAGGCTTGCCAGTTTTTCTAAGGCTTAACAGGCTCACCAATTTTTTGTAAGGCTCAACAGGCTCACCAGTGTTTTTGAGGATAAACAGGCTCAATTAGGCTCACCGGTTTTTTGTAAGGCTCAATAGGCTCACCAGTTTCTTTC
>VICI01001219.1:0-24623 GCA_019593645.1 Akabosia matsudoensis | reverse complement strand
TGCCTTTAGAACGGATTACATTGAAGATTGACGGTGAAGGAGTTGTTGGTGGACCTTATCCACGAGAATCATTTTTCAAAGTCTGGAACAAAGGCCGTTACAGTATGAACCCATGGGGCAATGCTGATAATACGGTTATGGCACCATTTGATAAAAGTGTAAGTGCGATTAGAACACATAATGTAAAAAGAAGAGAACATGCAATGAATCAATTTTTTAAACTTATAGTTCTACCTGACCATCGGGATAAGCGTTGGAGGAACGAGCTTCTTTAGTGACGACTTTGAGAACAAAGCATACCCCAAGCCATGGAATAATACAGACCCAAATGTAAGTACTACTTACAATTGATGGAGCATATATATCAGACGTTTGTGTTATATGAGCCATATGTATGTTTGCTTGACAGGCACCCAAAGCATTTTGGGAAAACCGACATCTTTGGGAACCTACTTGGAACAACGACAGGTCGGCCCTTCAAATCGACTACATTCGCTTCTACTCTCTGAATGAAACAATTCTGTCGGACTGACTAGCAGCGAACCGCTCTACGGAGGAACCTACTAATTATGTGAACAGCAGAAGGGAACAAGGTACTAACAGCACAGGCAACTATGAAATTAATGGTAACCGAAGCAGTACTACTACGTCCTCACCTGACACATCATCCAAGGTGAATTTGTGGAGCGGTTCGGATGAACTTTGGCAAGACTCATGGGAATATGACAACAACCATTCTGAAGAGAGTTTCAGGATTCACGACAAAGAAAAAAATAAGACACGGTCAGACAACGATTCGTCCGACTGGATTAGCATGGAGGAAGATATTTTCGGAAACGTTATCAGTTGATACTTACTAGAACACCATTAAGCTTTATTTGTAGTTAGGCGTAAGTTTACTTATAGCTTTGAAATTACTATTATACTCTACATTTTATCAAAAAGAAAATGCTTCTAATTTTTTCATCGTTCACATCAGTCTTTTGATTGATTTTCTGGTTCTTTTGGCTGATTTTCTGATTCTTTTGGCTGATTTTCTGGTTCCTTTGGTTGATTTTCTGGCTCCTTTGATTGTTTTTCTGGCTCCTTTGATTGGTTTTCTGGTTCCTTTGGTTGATTTTCTGGCTCTTTTGATTGGTTTTCTGGCTCTTTTGATGGGTTTTCTGGCTCTTTTGATTGGTTTTCTGGCTCTTTTGATCGATGTTTTGGTTCATTTGATTGATTTTCTGGTTCGTCGATATCTGCATCTGGGATTCCACTTGCTTGAGACTTTTGTAGGGCCTTCAGACCCCCTTCTTTGAACTCCCGTAAAACGTTTTTGTACATGTGCTTCCATTCAATGAGTGAAAAGTAGCCGCACTCCAACAAATCCGTTTTCCCATCGTAACTGACAACAGTTCCATCGTCGTCGTTTCGAACAATCACAAGACTGGGTTGAGACAGCACGTTATACAAGTTCCGAACATTTCGACGTAAAGTTTGGTTTGACCATGGGAGAACTAACCATTCCTCCATACACGCATTCACGAAATATTCGCATTCGGGCTCATCTTCGTCAAGAGGGACGTAAATTATATCAAATGGCTCATCCCTCTGTTGAATGTACTATTAAGGAAGAACGCTTAATTAACTGGTAATTCTAAACTAGTATTTAAATTTTCCTTTGAATGTTGCACCTACACGATAAAACTTGTTGAGATAGGTGATGAAATGCTTTGTAGGCTTATTTCGAAATGCACCGAAGAATATCCCGAGAAACTGACAGTTCTCTCTCATGAATTGACTGACCTCCTCGTCTGGTTCATAATATTTGTTGTAGAGGACGAGGGAAGGGTCCCGAAACCAAGAGTGCATTTTCGTCGTCATTTTGAAAAGCAACTTTAATGCAGGTGCTAAAATATCACTGCTCAAAACTAGTTTTTTGTACGCAGTTACAATGTGTTTACCGTGTTATGATAAGGAAAGAATTCTATTTTCTTGTATTGATCAAACATAACAATATAACGAATATAATGCAAATCCAGTTTCCATGCGAGAATGCAATAGCATTTGTGCAAATGTACCCCGTTACCCTGGCCTTGTGATCATTGGCTAGCGTCAGATTTTTTCAACTGTCAGTATGCATTTTCATCGATAAGCAGTCAAATCTATTTCAAAATTGAACTAAATTCATCAAACCAATCCAACATGACATATATCTCTGTTTGTAATTACATGTTCAAATGGTTTGGGTTTGTCCTTTTTTCTTATTTTTTCGATTTGGCAATGTCGTCAACACTGCAAAGAAAATGATTGACACTGACAATGAATGACTTGTGAGCATTCTTCGAGCACAAGCTGATATAACTCGAGAATGCGTGGAAATGTATTACCTCACACAAAATAATTTGCATCTCGGCAAGCATTCAATATTCAATAAACAGCATTTCGTTTAAAAAGCCTAATTAGCTCATGATTCAAGTAATAAAGTAGTTTGCACTTGACCAGCCCAAAATTGGCTCATTTCCGCTCATTATCCTGACAATTTCAACAAACAATTTCAATGTAACTTTTCATCTTCTCATCACAACACGAAAGAGCACACTGAATCAATAGCTGTTTCCCATAGTGATGTTTCAAAGCTCAATAAGTATCCTCTATCTGCAAAGACTTACTCATTTACAAAGTTAAACAAAGTAATTTATTCATCTTCTAGAAAGAAATTACACGAGATTCAGATAAGATATGGATCCAATACTAAACTGATTTGTGATGCCGTTAATTTGGTTCCGTCACTGTGATTCACGACTGTCTGTGCTTGAACACTGCCCTAAAATAAATGCAAACTTATTTGATTATTGACACAAGAAAATTAATATGCAACAAATAATGATCCATTTTGTTCTCAATATACAATATATAGAACCGATTGAGCAGTCGCCAGTCAAACTTGAAATAATAGAGATGGTGTCTCAATTGACGAGTGTGACCGGTGTTTATGGCGTTACGCTCTAAGATTTCGATCCAACGCAGACCTATAGACTCATTTCTTATAACTATCAACTTTATAAACACTAACTGACAATTAAGTTGAATATATGCATATGTTATCCTATGCTAAGTATTATTATTAGTCCTAAATGCAACGCGAATGGTGACTACTGCAAGAAAAGTGATGACATACTCTAATCAATATTGGGACCCTTAAAAATTATAGGCTTCTGCCCTGATTTCACATAAATTTTTTTGTGTGCGTATTTAAGCATTTAAAGTCACAGACGGTTAAACGCAGACATATAGACCCCTTAATTGACATGTCAGACGTTTTGTGGATGTTTTTCACTTTCATATAAATAGATGACAGCTTCACCCAAAACTTCATCAGTTCTCCTCTCAAGTTCATTCTGAAAACAGACCGATAACTAAATCTTTCGCCAAAATGTACAAGCAAGTTGTAAGTTTATGTCCATATATACATCAATTAAGGAAATTTGTGGATCATTGCAAGTTGGTAATCTATTTATTCCTTTGTCTCAGTTTGCCCTTTTCTTCGTCGTCGCCGTTGCCTATGCCGGTGTCATCGCTCCAGTCGGATATGGTCTCGGAGGATTAAGCTACACTCAAAGAATTAATGGGTATGGAATCCTTGGTCATCATGGATACGGATATGGTGGAGTAGTTCCCGCTGCCGTTGGCCATCTTGGCTATGGAGGAGTTGTCCCAGCCGTCGGTGTTGGACATCTCGGATACGGTGGTCTTGGCTACGCAGGACATCTTGGATATGGAGGAGTTGGAATCGTTGGTTAAGCGACCCAGCTAACAACATTAAATATCTTCAGAGTTTATTTTTTTTATACTAAGAAGCCAAAGAGTGCTGCCATTGTGATATTACAGGTTTTAAGCAAACAATTCGAGTGAAAGATGCGTCAGATTGAAAATCAGTTCGAAAATAGCTGAGCAAATTGCCAGTTCTGTTTTATAGGAAAAGTTTTAAAAAAGACTGAAAATTGCTAATTTGATTGTAATCAACAGGAAATCCTATAATCTGAGAAAGACAAATAAAAATTGATGACAAAAAATTATTGTAAGTTTCAAGGTTTGTTTTTAAGCTCACACGCCATATAAAAAGCGAGGTTCTACTGATTTAACGACTTGTTTTGAAAATGAATACCTATAAGAAGGCAATTATCCTCGCATTATCTATTTCAGCAAGTTGTACTTTGCTGATACGACTTTGCATGTTCAAAATGTATACGTGACTTTATTCAGTCTTTCTTGAACATCTGCAAAATAATAGAATTTTCATGACTCCACCAGCTAAAGTTTAGCCTCTCTCGTTCAATGCCTTAGCGGTGATGATGTAACACTTCTCGTTACGATTTTTGAATAGATGCCAGGAAAACTGTTGCCAGCACATCTGCCAATGACAATTTTCTCAATGAATAATATTCTTTAAAAAATGCGGAATTACAGAGTTTATCCGAAAACAAAATTCAACAAGCAAAAATGACTCAACATGATGGTAACGTAAAAATACGTGCTAATGGCTACGAAAGGCATTTTCTTCCAACCAAGACAAAACACAAATCCTGTGATCTACATTTGAGTCTCTTTAACAAGATCACTGTGCAAAAAGTTCGTGTTGAGAAGGTCAATGGCGAAATAATTTTTAGTAAAATGTAAAAAGCACGTGAGATCCTGTCAAATCTTGGAAACCTTTTCCTGATACATGCTAGTTCCACGTGTGGTCTTAAACAGCATTGGAACTACATGGGTTTTCTGAGATTTCGAACGAAAAAAAACAGAGAAGATTTTTTTTCTTTCCACAGAATCATTCCTAGAGCTTAATATATGAAATATGTACGGCTGGAACAATTCTGGCAAACAGTGGATTGCTAATCTAGTAAAGCCTTGTTCAATGCTTGAGTTCTTAGTAAAAAGAAAAAGTTGAGAAGATAACTATCCGTGTTATTGAACTAGCAAGTTGTGTTTCTTCAAAAACACAAGAGAAGTCTTTGTGCATCGATTTATTGTAGTGATGCAGTGGGGACACAGAAACGATATAAAAAACAGCACTATGATAATTAGATTTTGTGTACTGCTCACAACCCGACACGAAAAATTCCTCATTCTGGTTTCGATTTTGTCAGGCTGATGATCTCTCGTAGAAGTATTTTTTCGAGTGTGTAAGGGCTTAAAAATGGGCTGCGAAGAAAGCGAAGAGTTTAGGTCAGAAAGTATTAGCAACAGTCATATAAGTCAAGTAGGGCCTGAAACGCCATCAGAAACCTCAATATTTTTACCAGATGAAACAAGAGCAAATAGTTTTAGTCGAACGTTACGGGCTAAAAGCTGTAGCAACAAAAATTTAGGGCTTTTAGTTATTTCTGCGAGTGATAATAGGACGAGGAACTGAGATAGACATTGCTGCAGCACTTCCAAGAGTCAGCACGCTCAAGAGTTTAAAGGGATTTGGGGCTGACGAGGAATCTCACAAGTTAGACAATAATTCAGAAGAAAGTGCTCAAGACGAAGAGGGGTTTTTAGTTAATTATGGAGGAATACTGTTGGCATTACTTGCTGGACTGGTTTTTGCCATTGGTGGAGTTATCGTCAAATACTTGAAGATCTATCATCCGTTTACTCTCGCCATATTTCGGTTTCAAGGCATCCTCTTGCCAGGCTTTGCCATGGTCTATTACGCATACTATATTCAAAAAATTCCAATTTTCGAGCCAGTATGGCCATTGACGGAAAAGCGAAAAGCGCTACGTGTCGCAGGTCTTTTGGTGAGTGGAATAACTATTCGAAGTTAACCCTTAGTGCTTATAAATTTGAGTTTGTACGCAACTGAAATTTGTTTTTCTTTTTCTTTTTGCAGTTTCGTTGCGTGTTTGGAACTATTGCTCTAGTGTTTCACTTCTACTCTCTACATAAAACTGGATGTAGCAGATGCATTGGTCATAGGATCCTGTCAACCAGTTTTCGTAACTTTTGCAGCCTATCTATTTCTGCGGGAGTCATGCGGAGTTGTGTCAATATTTACTGCAATACTATCCATGGTTGGAGTTGCGGTCTTATCGCGGCCGCCCATCCTTACTGGAAATGAGTCCTTCGACATGGAAGCATTGGTATTTAAATCGAAACAAGTAGCTTTTGTCAAAATGGTATGAGTAAATTCAAACCTAATATCTTACTTTTCACATACAGATCGGAGCAGGCTACTCCCTCGCAAGCATGATTACAGCTACCATGGTTTTTGTCATAATAAGATTCCTGAAAGATGTCCATGTATCCTTGCTGACGTTCGTTTTGGGTGTTATCGGATCTGTTCAAAGTGCCATCTGCTCGTATGTCGTTGGAGATTTCAAAGTGCCTAATACTTGGGAGCATGTCCTACTAGCTCTAGCTCTTGCTATGGTCACTCTCTTAGGCCAAGTTGCTATGACATTGGCACTCCAGTGGGAGCAGGCTGGAAGTATTGCAGTTGTTAGGTAAGGATGACTCCTACAAGCATTGGTCGAATCTGTAGCAAGTTTATACATGGAACTATTTTTTTTATTTTGTCTCAATAGGTCTTGTGATTGCATCTTCGCATTTTTACTCCAGTTTGCCTTCTTCAACACGGTTCCAGACGTGTTCAGGTATTTCAAAAAATGTATTCAATTCAGCCATTCCCTTTGTTTACTAAGTACTCTAATGTTTATTTAATTTCTGCAGTGTAACAGGTACGGCAATAATTATATCATGTGTTATGATCACTGCCTTCCGTAAGTGGATTTCATCACTTCCTACAGACCATCCTAGTCGGAATAGGTTTCGTTTTGTAATTGCGTGAACAATCGACTGTTTCCCTTCCGGACCTACGAATAATTGTTTGTATTGTATAGATTTTTTTCATGTGATTGTTATAACTTTTTGACTGATAAAGGTTTCCAGGATGAATGACTGGTGATAAATTTCCAATAATATTTATATTGAATGTAAATTTCTGTAACATACAATATGCATTATTTTATATCTTTCAAACAACCACTACTATTACTCCGGTTCCTAAAATCTTTTGTAAGTCTGTTTTGTGTTGGCGAATAATTGAATTATATTACCATGAAAAGTACAAACGTGTGAGTTTAAAACGGATTCTGTTCATTGGATAAATTAAGCATGTGGCTGTGATTGCACCCTGAGGCTATACGTAAATAGCTGTCATACCTCATAGTAGTCAGTCACGCAAAACTCTAAAAAAGAATTGAATATTCTTGAAGGTCACGCTATACACCTACTATATTATCGTCTACTTGATTTGGAAATAGAGGACTTTTGGGAGATTATAACTAGTCCAAATAAAATATTGATTAAATTGACCAAAAATATTTAATGGCGACTTTAAACTCAGATGCTGAGGAAAGAAAGAAATTTCTTTCAAACGGAGCTAACCCAGTGATTGTAAGAAGTGTCCCCGAAAAAGTCTATTCCTTTCATCTATCGACCCCTGAAAAAGAACAGGTCACAGGAGTAGCTACTAAGGGGGAACATAAAAAATGTAGTGACTATACAGGAATCCTTTTAGCATTATTTGCTGGTTTTGTATTTACGATAGGAACTATTTTGGTAAAGTATATGAAACATTACCATGCCTTCACAATTGCTGTATTCCGACTACAAGGGATTCTTATCCCCAGTGTTTTCATGGTGTTCTACATGACAAGGGTGAAAAAAGTGAACGTTTTCGAGCCTATTTCTCCAATTAGGGAAGACAAGAAGTGGAAGACACTTATTGGAATGCTTGTGAGTTATTGTCCTCTTACAACCTCGGTATTTCTTTACTGTGCCAATTTTTGCAGAGTTTAACTTCAACTTTTGCATAGTTACGAGCCAGCATTGGATGCTCAGCATTATTCCTCCATTTATATTCCCTCCAGTATTTGACTGTGGCTGATGTATCCGTTCTGAGTTCAACCAAACCTATATTCGTTACCTTAGCAGCCTTCATATTCCTTGGAGAGACATGTGGAATATTTCCAGTTCTAATGGCTCTGTTTGCGATGCTGGGAGTGGTACTGATCAGTGATCGCTGATATTAAACATTATGATTGTAATTATTAGCATATAGCATAAAATATTTTAATTTTTAATTGTGCGTCTTATTTCCCAGGTAGTGATTGTAAGACCACCATTACTCTCTGGCCAAGAAAGTTATGATACGAGCACACTGGTAATCCCTAATTCAGTTCTTAATGAGTAACTCGTAATAATTTCGTTGTTTCTGTTGCACCAGATTGGAGCCGGATTTGCAATGGGAGCAGTACTTGCCGACACTATTGTTGTTGTAATTATCCGCTCTTTGAAACACATTCACGTGTCTTTAATGATGCTTGTATTGGGGTTATGGGGTACCCTACAAAGCACAGTGTGTGCTTATCTTGTGGGAGAACTAATGCTTCCGCAGTCATCACAGGACTGGGTATTTGCAGTGGGACTAGCCGCAGTTGCTGTGCTAAACCAAGGCGCTATGCACTTAGCACTTCAATTTGAACAAGCAAATCCGATTGCGGTTACAAGAACAATGGATTTTATTTTTGCATTTGCACTTCAATTTTTTGTAATGGGCATATCACCAGATTTATTCAGGTACATTCACGTTTTTTCCTTCAATGTCATCTCTACGTTTTCTATTTATTCTGATCAACAACATCACGGAATATTTTCCTTCGCATCTAATCAAATACTCTCACTTTCTAATACAGTTTGTCTGGAGCTGCAATAATTATCCTGTGCGTCTTACTCACAGTGTTCCGTAAGTGGCTAAGCTCATTGCCCGAGACGCATGAAACAAGAGACAAGTTCTGGTTTGTCCTAAGATAAACCTCTTAAGTATTTAGATAACTAATGTCATAATTTGGTTTACGCTATCCAATAAAAACATCTTTTGATTCTGATGGCGTGTCGATAATATTGAAAGCAAAAGTGATTGAAACCAGCCATTCATCCATTTTTCTTTTTAGTTCAATGTCAAAACTCCATCTAAATCACGAACCTATTGCTGATTCTGGTTCATTGTTCAGCTCGGAATTCGTGTTTCATGTCAAGGTTTTGGGTCGACTGTCTGGGCGAAAATCCTTCCGCAACGAAAACTTGAATGTAAACAATAATTACATCAAGTCACTTCCGATTCCTTTACCATCAACCTACCGGCGAAGAATCCCTCCTTAGTGCCTACAATCGGCAATTTGGGAAACAATAAGAAGCCTTAACCTTATTTAGTGTCGTATCATAAGTTACATTCAATGTAAACAGGATTGTGTTTTAAATGAAACAAAGTTCACATGACCGGAGTGCACTTTGCCGTCTTGCCATTCGCATTCTATGCATATATCGTGCGCTTCGGCTGAATAAGATCTTTTTGCTCTATAATTCCGTTTCATGACGAAACGCTTGTGTTGAGGCAGTATTTGGCATGGGATCGATAGTTTTTTTTCTTTCATATGATCTTGCAGTTGGTAGAGAGCTTTCGCACGGAATTTATTTCGTTACATCATTCTAATCGCTTGATAACGCTGACAGAGTGTTTTTAGCCATAGTTCGACCATAGTTCCTGACCAATCGCCGTGTCCATTAAGTAACCATCCACTAGTCTGAATGCACACTATCGTAACAGCTCTCAACCAAAATGTCACTTAACAACAATAATGAAACGGAAAAAATAACGGAAACGTCCATTATATTTCCAAATGGCTGTTCGAATGATTCCCTGGAGGGAAAAACCTTTGTTCTCCCAGAAGTCACTGGAAATCCTTACCAACCAAGTCAAATGGTTGAAGAGCTACCAACCACGCTAAAAGAAAAGAAGACTGTAGTTCTTTGTGCCTGTCAAAATTATCTGGGAATATTTTTCACGTTAGGATCTGGATTTATATTTACCTGTGGTGGTATAATTGTGAAATACATGAAAGACTACCATCCAATAAGCCTGGCAGTATTTAGATTTCAAGGTGTCTTACTGCCAGCTTTAGCGTTGGCGTTGTACTCCCATTACGTAAAGCATGATGAAGTGTTCAGTACGATATGGCCGTTATCTGACAAGGAAAAGCGGAAAAGATTCATCTTCACTGGGGTCCGTGGGGTTTTGGGAGGATCTGCTTTGATTTTGCTGTTCTACTCGATTAAAAGCTTGTCTCTGGCAGATGCTTTAGTGATAAGTTCTTGCCGACCTGTGTTCGTGACCTTCATGGCGCACGTATTTCTTGGCGAGCCATGTGGAGTATTTCCTGTTTTTGCAGCGACGCTAACCATTTTAGGAGTGGGTATAATTTCTCGCCCGCCGATGTTAACTGGAGAGGCATTTGATACAGACACTTTGGTGAGCTTTTCGCACATCATTTTATAACGATAATAGGAAAACTGATAACCGGAATACAATTTATTTTCAGATGGGCGCAGGATTTGCCTTTGTGGGTATGCTGTCTGCAGCAATTTCTATGGTTGTTCTGCGATACTTACGAGGTGTTCATGTATCTTTGGTGACGCTCACTTTTGGAATTTATGGAACGCTTATCAGCGCTGTGGGATCAGCAATTATCGGACGATTCGATGTGCCAACTTCTGGAGAACACATAGTACTTGCTCTATGCCTTGCAGCAGCCACATTTTTCGCTCAAGTAGGAATCACTCTGGCGATGAGATACGAGCAAGCTGGAGCCGTCGCTATTGTTCGGACGTGTGATACAATTTTCGCGTTTATTTTACAATATTTACTGTTAGGAAAAGTTCCCGACATTTATAGCTTAATGGGTGCTGCTCTTATCATTTCATGTGTGCTCATGATTGCCTTCCGCAAGTGGGTATCTACTCTGCCTGAGAAAAATAAGCAGAGGCAGAGATACTGGTTTGTTCTCAAATAGTACTTACTTTCACGCGTTTTGTTATTTAGTAAATTAGCTCAAGACGTACTTACATTAAGCATAACGACAGATATTTAATAAAACTATGTACAATCGCATGTAACAACTGTAATTAAAACTTCGAATCCAGCAGTGCATTGAATGCAGCAATACTAAACGTTCTTAATATCAATGACGTAGTACTAAGCGAATTGTGAACTAGTAATGATACATGACTCAGTTTCAATTTATATAACAACCAACATAAATCTTTTCATTTCTGGACTACTATGCATTATAACGACATGCGCCATCGTCATGCGTTGAATTAATGAATACTTCATTTGTGAAATCATATCTGCCATTCAGCATGAATTATACAATCAGTCATTTCATATCTTGAATGAGATAAAAAACAATCAGGGGAGTTTAAAATGGCAAGATTGCAGTTGTTGACTATTAACACTTCTGGTTCGCTCCTGCAAACTTTGAACAGAGTACAAATGGGAAGGAGACCTGTAAAAATGAAGTCGTAAAGACAGGAGAAATTATTTAAAATGGAGGAAAGCGTCGAGAAAAGCACATGTCAGGGTTCAGGAGCCAGAAGGAATAGTGAGAATGCAGAGGCTGTAAATTTAATTTACAGCCCCTCGTCTGAAAGGAGTTGTGAAAATTGCAAAGTGATTGTGGTCCCTCCAGCATCTGCAAGCTTTGCAGCCAGGGGTAATTTAGTCGGAAAAAGTTTCTCTAGCCAAGTTACATGTGCGAATTGCAGCGTAGGACTATCTAGCAGTCCATGCAAAGATTATTGGGGAATCATTTTTAGCCTTGTTTCCGGTTTGGCATCTACTTTTGGTGGTCTTATTGTCCGATTTATGAAGGACTTTCACCCGTTTACGTTAGCAACGTATCGATTTCAAGGTATCGTTCTTCCCACACTGGTGATTGTGTTGTACTACCATTTTGTTCGGAAAGAGAATGTTTTCAAAGCAATCTGGCCAGTCAAGGATAAAGACAACCTGATGAAATTCGGATTTACCATTGTGAGGTTGAACAACTACCACAGATATTTTATTTCTCGAGAAATCAATATACTGACATTTACAATTTTTGATAGATTAGAGCTGTAATTGGATGTTTGGGATTATACTTTTACTTTTACGCCATTAAATTGATGCCGTTAGCTGACGCCAAAGTGATCTTGTCGTGTAGACCAGTATTTGTAATATTTGTGGCTCACATTTTCCTGAAAGAACCATGCGGAGTATTTCCGGTTTTTGCAGCAATGTTGTCTATTGTCGCCATGGGGATCATTTCAAGACCTCCTATCTTCACTGGCCATGAAACTATCGATGGCGATACACTGGTATCGTAGCATAGAAATGAAATTGTAAAATAAATTCTTCATACAGCACAAAACACAATATTTTTGTTTTTTTCTTAGATGGGTACAATATTTGCAACTTTATCGATGCTGGCAGCTACCCTCTCCATGGTCGTTCTCCGTTATTTACGAGGTGTCCACGTTGCTGTCGTCACATTGGCGTTTGGAGTTTGGGGTACGATCATATCCCTTGGCTGTTCGGCTACGGTTGAAAGATTTGACGTTCCCAAGTCCCGCCTTGAATGGAGTTTACTACTTGCTTTGGCTGCATCAGCGTTTGTTTCCCAAACTATGATTACCCTGGCAATGAAGTACGAAAATGCTGGAGCTGTAGTAATTGTTGGCACATGTGACACCCTTATGTCCTTCATTTTACAATATTTCATATTGGGAGAGGAACCTGACGAATATAGTTTAATGGGTGCTGGCCTCATTGTTCTTTGTGTTTGGTTAGTGACGTTACGGAAATGGATTCAAACATTGCCTCCGCAAAACCGTCTACGAAAGCAATTCTGGATTGTTTTGAAATAAAAGTTGTGCCTCGTGCTGTTGACAATAATGATCGAGTGTAAACAATTATTTGGGCATCAACAAAAGTCGTCATCCATGAAATGAACCACTTAATATAATTAGGAAAGGAGCGCAGGGAAAAATTATTGTTTCATTAAATCACACGGGCCAATTTATAAACTCTTCATCCCGTAAGTTCGTCAATACACTACAGTAAAGGTATAAATCGTTTTGTTTCCTTGTCAGATCTATCACGTCTAGGTATAATAGTAGAAAAAGGTATAAAGTATAAGAATTAGAGAAATACACCCGTCTGGATGAAAATGAAGTTTATCCAATCACTTTGGTGAAATTGTTCATGTGCACGCAATAAAAAAAACCTAATCGATTTACTCATCTCATATCGCTAATTAGCCACCTTTCTTACACAAAACATTTATGGTGACATGAAACAATGTAAATCTTTTAGATTCGTCCACCAGAAGCCAAGCCGTCGAGAAAGCTTTCTTAATAAGAGCGGAAAATTAAACAGTGTCCCGGAAACTTCTAAGAATACAAAAACTGTAGATGCTGTCACAGTATTTTTAGCGGCCGAGATGGAAAGTTCAGAGACATCTGCTTTAGGAACCAAAGACATGAAGTGTAATACGGAAACGCAAGATGAATCCTCACTATCTGATTTCATCGATGTGACTTTGAAAGCTGGAAGGCTCATCTTTTTTGGTGCATCCTTTTCCATCGTGCCAGTGTCAGGGTGGCCAACCAAATTCGTCGTTCGAACACATACTCGCACACAGGTTTTTACACTCAATTTTGATAAGGCCTTCGATTCCAGTAAATGCACTGTTTATTCCTGATAACTATAGTTAATACTCATTGCATTCCCTTTTTATAGTCACTTTTTCGCCTAATTTACATCGTTTTCCTGGCGTTTCTAATTGTGCCATTTTTAAAGGAAAGGCTGGCTTTAAGTTCATGTTGTCTCATCAACTTTATTAAGAAAGGACTTCACGCAGTCCTCCTACTTTTTCTGATTACCGCAATATATTGTCTGGAAGTGAAAGCTAGGGACAGAGAAGGAAATGGGCTGGTGGGGATATACTCGCAATGCGCGAACCTTCAAGAAAAGTTCTGCAAGTTTGGTTTGCATTTTCCATCTCGGTCAAAGGTTTGAATTTGTTGCATACAGACGTATTATAAATAAGCTGTATTCATTGGAATAATCGATGCATTACGTAACAAATTCAGATACGCTTATGTGGGTGGGTGATATCCATTAGTATGTGTATAATCACCCTTGTACGACAGTACATCTTCGTGATGATGAAACATCCCTGGTATTCCTTTTCTGCACGTCGTATGGCGCTAACGGCTTCACTTGGACTTTGGGCACCTTCGAACGAAACAAGTACGATAAGGCTCGATCTCGATCAATGATAAAAAGTGAACCATAAATGGTAATATGAATCCTCACAGTTTAACTACAAGCGTTCCTTTTCCTGTTCAGGTTTAGGAAGCAACATCACACTTGGAGCCATTGGCATTTGTGTGGAGAGCCTAATCGCAAACTATTTTTACTTTGTGCAATTTTTTCATTTTTCTCTGGTAGTCACAATGTGGACGGTCTTCAACAAATTAATTTCAGGCTTGAAATCTGGTCTTCTTCGACCGAAGCATGTTCCTGAGGTAAATTTGATGCTATACACGGCAAGATTGTTGCCATTTTGAACGTGGTGATTAAGACGGAATAATTGAACAGATAATTGATCTTCACTTTGAATCAACCAAACTGCTCAGACTCATGAACCAACTAGTTTCGCCACTCACATTCATGTCGATAGTCTTTGATGTAACGTATTTGTGCTTCTGGACTAACTATATTGCAGATGATTGGAACTTCAAGCCCATTTACTTTGCAGGAATCACGTTTTTTCTTAAAACAACTGTGGAGTTAACATTGTTAGCCAATGTCAACTCAAAGGTAATCACATAGACGTGATATTAGGTGGTTCTTTCAATCTCCCATAATTGTATTACGGAAACATTAAACATCCACTTAGGCAAATGAGATCTCGGATTGGCTCGAAGAATGTTGTACCACGTCGGATGCGTTTCCGCCTATCGATCACTTCAAACTGACTATATTCACAAGTCAAGTCTACAGCAAAGAAAGTATTGGGTTCAAAGGACTAAATTTTTTTGTGGTAACTGCGCATCTAGTCCTTGCGGTAATCATATTTTTTCTCCGTATAATATGCACTATTGTTGAATGTCCCAAATTTAAAACTTGAACTTTTTAAAACTTTTTCTTGACAGATCGCTGGAATAGTAGTCACGTACAGCTTTGTCGTAAGCCAGTTCTGCCAACTCAACAATGATTCAAGGACGTAATTTCACGTTGAATTTTGGTTGTGGTATATTAAAATACGTCTGGGTTCGCATTTACAATAGAAAATGACAGAAAATTGTAAAATTTAACGATTTTTAAGAATCATGTATGACATAGTACGTTTTGAATGTGATTATCTACCAGTGCTTATTGCGATAATATGCATAAGATGTATGATGCTTTTTCGTAGCAAAAGCATACTTTGCACAAATACGGTTTATTCCTACCCTTTTCATTTTGTCTTAATTAACAAGACTTCCTGTTTCTTAAACATATTTAATTACACGCTTACTGGGCAGTGTACTTGGTGCGATGACTTTTCCAGATATTTCATGCTAGCTGCCACCAGTCCCAATGTAAGTATTGCAAATTAACCCAGCCAAAGCAACAAGTGCTTTATGTATACGCGTTCGAATAGTAAATATATAACAGCTAATTCTGCGCACATTACTATCGTCCTCATTGATTCAGAGTTGAGGCCTTTCATATCATCTGTATTATTAATTATTTCAAGTTTCAAAATTTGTACATTAAAAAATCAATAAAGAACATATATCGTATTGGGCTCAAAAGTTTTCAAACAAATAAGGTCACCAAATAAGTGATATTCGTATATTAGAATATGAACCAAGAAATTTCTTAAACATGTTCTTAAACACTCAATACAATACTACTGATTTTTTATCAGGTATTTATTAAAACTACCAGTAATTTTGAATTGGTCTATCAAGGGTTACAGTTCGAGCCCTCGCTCTGTATGTTGCACTAAAGTGAAGAGGTTCAGGGTTTATTAAAATGCAACGCATCTCGCAAGTAATACTGCGCTCGTTCAAAACTTGCAAGCAAGTGAGGTTGGCAATCCTATTATGAGCTAAAGTAAACTTGGTAGCACATTTTAAGTATCATGTATCACTTTAGGTAACATTGTTCAATTATCCAAGACTAAAATGGAATGTATAGCGATATATTGTGTGCAATTGGAACGGATTATATTGAATAGGATAACTGCCTCTACTGCAGTGGTGGAAAACACTAAATCAGCAAGGTATTCTTCACTTTACTGCAATTTTTTGTCACGTAGTAGTACATCCCTGAGCGAAGGATACAGCAGTGCTCTGACGCTTCCACGCAAAATTATATTGGGTATATAACATAAGATCAGAGATATGTGAAATAGTTAGATAGGCAGAGGTCTTGTTAATCCTTTACACTGTATGAGGACTGAGTTTTTTAAAAGTTGTGTACGTTATTTCAATGACAACGAAAAAAATTTCTCAGTTGGAGGTTGACATCGAGCACTAACTCTACATCACTTTTGAATAGTTTTGAGATAAATATAAAACATTTGACTAATATAACATAATTCTTTTTCGCAAGAAATAATTATACGTAGTCAGGTTCCATTTTGTACGTATGCTCTGGTGCAAACGTTCGTTTTGAGGTGGGGGTTTCCAGAAGAGTTACCCCCTGATCCGATCGACTTTCCTAGTTTTGTTACTCTTTACTCTCTCCTATGATTAGAGTTTAAAATTCAGAAGTGATTAGACTGAGCAAATGGAATAGTTACTTAATAAATACGAATCTTAGTTAAATAGGGCGTGTTTATCCTCCTCCATTGGTGGACAACCAGAGACGGAACACTCTCGACCCATCGCAAATTAACAGTTGATCACGCAGGTGTAACAGAAGCAATGTTTTCCTTTTGTTTTGCGATAATTATACAGTATTTTATTTCAGAACTTGTAGCTAAATTAATTTTATCACACTTAAAACCTGCTGATATCCTCGAAAAAAGAGAAAAAACTGCTGAAAAGGGTTGGTTCGGGACTCCAAGGAAACATTGTGCACATGTGTTATTGTTTGTTTATCCTCAGCAAAACCGGACCTCTGCCTATCTACCTATTTCACATATCTCTGCATAAGATGCATATTTATTTAATCTGATTCGAAAAAAGTTGGCAATAATAGTTTAGAATTTGTATTTGACGGTTTTGGTGTTCGGTGAACAATAAGGCATAAGCCCACCAAATCACATTAAATTCATTTTCATATCAGATATAAAATTTCAGGGATGTATCATAAAAAACATTGCATAGTTCCACAAATATTTTTTTAAATCCTCCTAATGGTTCAGAGACATCTAGAGATAATTTTTCATGACGCTCTCAGTTCTAAATTGTGAATATCGTAATTAGCTTCGCCTGAGGAGGATTTTGATGCGTATGACAACTGTTTATTCCATGGAGTTTGATAAATGTAGGTACATAATATGTTATCAGGGGGCTATAGACATATCCAATCCAAGAGTGGTGACCTGATTATAAAGAATGTATTTTTACAACTTTATTTTATAGTTTAGGTGGGCAGCAGATACGTTATGTTTCACATTCAAAATTATTGAAAACCGCAAAAGAATTGGAATGTAATACATTGTCATCTTTGGCCTTGACAAGGCTCTAATCTTATTATTACTATTACATATCCTCTTTACAGCTAAATAATCCACATAATAAGATTAAACTTGAAAGAGCCCCAGTAGTAGTATAGAAGCTTTTTACGAATAGGAATGCCTGAAATACACTTACTTTCAATAAGTTATCATCGTCTGCGCAACACCCTTGTGTCAGCTTAATAAACCCTGCAGACTTTATTGCTGGATTGAACTAAAAACGACATTGCATAAGTATCTGCTTGACACAGGTTATCAATTACATTCCTTATTTCATATTTTCTAGCTCGATAAAGGCCAGGATACTGAAGGACCACATTTTTACAAATATAGTATGCGACAATATCTACTTAATTTCGTGTGGGTGCAAATAAATTGTAAATTTTGGTAATCCAAACTAAGGTATTACTGTTGGACGGACAGTGATTATTTCTGTCGACCAGTTGCGAGAATATGTAAACTGTAAAACATTGAATTTTCTTCCGCGTAACAGCAACTCTACAGCCATTTTAGTACTTTTGTAAGGACGGTATGAATCATTTGACGCCTGTTGTTTTATTGGTATTTGACAAACTTTATTACTAGTTTTAGATGGCTAGTAACCCTACGACGATACGATTGTCCACCATGTTCATAAATGTTTATCTGACTGTCCTCCTGATTTTGAATACGAAAGCAGATGAAAAAAAATCTGACAAGGTAATGAAGATTAAGTAACAATAATCTACCAGGTTGTCTTTTGTTAGTGTCATTGATTCAGATATTCCAATTGGTAATGGTGATGGGCCGCAACGGTAACATGTCGATTGATATGACAAACTGCTTGATTGTTGTCTTGTGAATGTTTGCATCATGTTATCTCTTTTGCCGACTTGGCCTTTTATCTTGCAATCTTGTATTTGTTTCATTCATGCTATTTTAAGGATTCATTAACGGACTTGTCTTTGCTTTGGAGTCCGATGTTATACTGGTTTTCATTCGTGAGTTGCTTAAATCCAAAAATGGCAGTATGGTTGTGTTCTGCATGGTAGATTCTTATATTTTATTGATCACGACATAATCCCAATGATATGTTTAGGTTCAATATTGAAAGAATCTTATATATAAGTATTTGTTTTTTGTCGACTCTAGTTACATCCAACCGTTTTTCATCTTTGTTATTCCTTTACAATTTCAATGCATATTCTAAGGCCTGACTTCCCTTTCTTTCCTACTTACTACTAACTCTGATGAAGCAAACTTGCCAAGATGAGATTGCTTCCAATCCAACTCATCTTTTTTTTTGTATCATAATGACTATATGACGCTCATGCAAAATGTCCAATATCAAGGTAAAGGAACAAAAAAAATTGTATTTCATGATGACGGTATGATTGGTTTTGTTGGTGACGCTATGAACAGTGCTTTTATAATGAGTAACTGCATGTTTTTTTTGCATGCAACCGGACAAATATTGACTTGAGTAAAAAAATGCAATCTTATGCTGTGTCGTTTGTCATTATTTGTTAGAAAGTGGGTGGAGCCGAGGAGGGGACTTATGGAATAGGAACTAACTGAAAACATTTTTAGTATAAAAGGCTGTTAACAGTTTGTGAAAAACATCAGTTCACGCTTCCAACTCGCTTAACCAACATTCTTTTCACAATCCTTTGAAGTTTTACTTCACAAATCCCAAAAATCATCATGCAAGCTCTCGTTGTTTTCGCTGCCATCATTGCCACCGCTGCCGCTGGAGGCATCACCGGATACAGCACCGGCAACTACGTCCAAGTAAGATAGTTTCCAAGTTCAAAAAATGTGATTTAGTGGAAAACGAGGTTTGAGTGGTTGGATTTGACTGTTATCTTTTTTATTGAATTAGCACGCTCACGCCGCCACCCCAGTCGGATACGCTGCTGCCCCAGTCGCCACCCCATTCGGAATTGCTGCTGCTCCCGCTGTCGCTAAGGCTATTGCCCCAGTCGCTGTAAGCCAACTTTGAAATCATGAGTATTGATTGAGTTGCCTGATTGAAATGCAATTTGTGTTTCCTATATAGCAATCCACCCAATTCGTTAACCGTGCCCCAGCTGCCCGTGTCTTTGCCGCTGCTCCAGTCGCTTATGCCGCTCCAGTTGCCAAGGCTTTCGCCGCCCCAATCGCTGCCCCAGTTGCCGCTTACGCCGCTGGACCAGTCGGATATGCTGCCCCAGCTGTTGCTGCCCCAGCCTTCCTTGGTTAGATTTCCAATAACGTCTTCAATAGGACTAATGAGCTCACACTTCCCATGAGTTGACAACCTTTATATACACCTTGACGCTTACAAGCTAATTTATCCTCAAACTGTCAGCAATGATACATTATTGCTTATCATTCAAGTGTTCATGTTGAAAACAAGGGGGACTGTGCGTTTTGTTAAATCGCTAAAATATTTTTTCTAAAATTCGACAATAAACACCTAAATTATTAAAGTCGTACATCCGTGAATCTTGATTGGGAAACGTGCAGCCAAGTAATGTTTTGCATGTATTGGTGAGAATTTTGATGTTTTGTACAATCAAAGTTTGAACAACTACAGTAAGGAAACTCGATGGCCACGTTGCCCGGGTCCGTTAAGGTTATCTTCCGTGAATACGTGCCGGGTTGAACTTATTGAACTTGATGTCCCTACTCAAACTCCTACCTCTCATCTTATCAAGCTTCTTGAAAACCTCTGAACAGTTTCGGTCAAACTGAACAAACTTTTTTACAGCCGGTTCAAATTGAAGGTGATTCATTAACATCCCGAGGGCTTCCTTGGCAGTCATTCTATAATAGTTTTAAAAGAATAGAGTTATACAGTATATCATGTACGCACGGAGAAGCGGTTCAAAAACTTTTGCGTACCTTGTGCCATTATCCGCCTCTGTCATGAATTTGAACAGCATTGGTAACAATTTTTCCGCATAGTTCGGCCTCAAACAAGCATCTATTCCAGCTACATGGACTATAACAAGAGCCATTCTCGCCAGTTTACAACTTGCAGCTCGACCATGAGACTTTGCAGAAACATACTCCAACGCAGTCAGTACTTTTAGAAGGCTGCAATTTGTCACCATTGCTTTCAATGCTCGATCACATTCATCTCTTATAAATGTATTTGGAGCCAAAGACTTAAGAACTAATTTCTCTGCAACCTTGTCCAAGTCGGGTTCTAATGCAGACCCGATCCTTTCAAACATTTCTTTAAATGTTACAATCGCCGCTCGACATAAGGCAGACTTTGGACTTGTGACATGCTTAAATGTAAGCCAAACTATTGGCCCTTCCAAGTAACTTAGCAAAAGTTTAGGCCTGTGTCTTGCCAAACGGACGATAACTTGGAGGCCTTCATAATTTTCATCCCATTGGGGGGAACCTAATAATTTCGATATGTGTTCACTCGTATAAACACGGACCTCTTCTGGATTCAAATCCACGTCCAAATCTTCAAACACTTCGCTGCCCTCAAGGGTAATCTTTGGTTTAACGTTTGTGTCGATTCTGGGCTTTCGTTTTTTCATAGCTGTTGTGGGATGCACATTGTAGTTGAATGGATTTTTTCTTCTTGTCAACTCGACATCAGATTTGTCAGAAATGGACGAATCGGATGGGAAACAATCATGAACAGCAACCACAACGGGTTTAATCTTTTTCCTAGGTGTTAACTGACTTTTAAGCTCCTTTAACCTGTCCGCAGTGCTCATCGTCTTTTTCGAACTTTGTTTTGATTCTCTAGTTGCTGCATACTTTACAAAATCAGAAGTAGAGATACACTGGTCCACTTTAGCATCATTGCTTTGCGTGTTTGAGCTTCTGTAATTGTCACTGGTTTGCACAGGTGTATGAACAACACGTGGTCTTGATGGAACTTCTTCTGGCTTACTTTCAGGTCCGAGGCTTTTTAATGTTAAGACTTCATGCTGATCCTGCATGGTCATAGGCAAGTTTTTATCACAGTGACTTCTTGTAATAATTGCTCCATCTAGATCCTCTTCAGATGATGTCAAAAGATGTTTAGATGCTTTACTAGGAACGGTAGTGCCGTCCAATGACTTGGAAGCTTCTCTTTCTACACGAAAAGATGACCTAGGTGTCTTCATATTTCGGAAAAGTACAGGGGCTTGAATACGAGGAGTCGAATCTCCGTTGCCGAATGAAATTTCAGGCATTGAAGTAGAATAAACAGGCTCATTGCCTTCAGGAATAGGTGGTAACCTAAGACCTGCTCTCTGTGTCCACACAGTGCGCCTTGAAGTTACCGATTGGTCTTTTCTATACGTAATATCATGAGTAGCTTGGAATGGTGGGGTGAAACATGGCATGCTCTGAGCAAAAAATGGTGGTACTGGAGGGTAAAATTGATGAAGATCAGTTGGACTGTGAACACCAGCATTAATTGGCTGTACGCATCCCAATTGAAAATTTGCAGGAATGTGCTCTGAGGCATGGTACGATTGACTGATCGGGGAAACCATCGGTGTTTGCGGTATGGTCAACATATTTCCGGAACATGTAGGGGCTATATTATAAAGATGGCCGTTGGATTGAGGTGGAATCATGTTGAAAAGCTGAAAATTTGCTGATTGATACGCCGGGGATGATAAGTCTAAACTGTAGACATTTGGCGGAACTGATACGATTGGAAGACATTGAGGCATTAAAAGCATTGGTGCTTCACAACTTCTTCCCTTTTCTAAGTGGTTGGGAGATGGATTAGTTTTTTTGACAACTTGTTTTCTACCAGGTAAGCCTTTTGCAAAAGACGGCATTTGTAACTGGCTGAGGAGGAAGAGAAATGTTGGACAGAGTTGGTGGAGTGTTTTTCAAGTAGGAAGGGGTCCAATTTTGAGGGACATTGTAGACAAAAGCCTTTTCAGCCATTATCGAGGTAAGGTGTGGCCGTTTAAACTTGGTAGCTGACGGCATCATGACCGGAGTGATTGGACATGAACCGTACTCTTGAGGTTCTTCTAAAATTTTTGAAAAGAGTTATGTGGTGCATATTAGGTCTAGATTGCACTTTATGACAACTAAATATTCAGGAGAATTCATCAGTGGCATGAAACGAAGTGATCTTACCACATTTCATCTTTACCGTAGTGGCCTTAACATTGTCTGGCGAATGGCAAGCCATTGATAGAAATCTCAACTGGTCTCTCATCAAAGGTAACTTTGAGTTCTGAACAGGGCGGCAGTTAGTAACCGACATTGGATGGAATCGGTAAACAACTTGGCACGACTGTATGGCAACCGTGCAATTCATTTAAGAGTCCAGGAAAGTTGAAAAGTTACGAAACGTGCTATAATCGGTTTGATCAAGAGAGGTATGACTAGGATATTTATCATACATAACGTAACAGAAAAAAAACGATTGTATAGATAATTTATATCCGAGACAATACAAAAATCCGACATATCATTTTGCACGATTTGATTTCTCATGAAAGTGTGAGAAACGTTTCTCCTGACTACCATCCCACCATGAAGACCCGCTTTCACGAAATTATGAGGCACGTTTGACAGGATCGATATTGAAAAACCTTCTATCAATAATCAATGGTTATCCTCCTTTACTTATAACAAAACCTCGAGTGTGTCTTTATTTTAAAATTGGATTTTCAAAATAAGTATGACGTAAAGCTATAATTTTTAATATTTATGAGATACTAAATCATCTTGCATATGTATGTTTGGAAAATTTCCATCAATTTCTCAAACGATTTTTGGGTCCATGGTCGAAATTGGCAAGCGTGAAGTACAAATCCACGTAATTTTTATTGATTGGGCTATTTTCCTAATTTCAGGTTTATCCTGATAAATCTTCAGAATTCGTCTTGCTTTGCTCACACGAAAACGGAAAAGATTACATATCAATCCTATGAATTTAATGGCGTATAGTATAATTCATGATTGTATTGTAGATTTGAGAAATGAATTTGTAAGAAACTACCGTGAATTTGAAAAGAAAGAATATACCGAAGCCTCGGGTCCAGAATATTTGCTGTAGTGTCGCAAGTACTTAAGCACAACGAAACAGTCTGTTGTTTGAAATGCGAGTGAACACATCTTCAACTGACTGCGTTTCAAAATGAACCTATTAGCTTTGACTTTACTCCTAGTTCCCTATTCTGGGCATGCATTTTCGGCCGAAGACTTCTTAGGTGTATCGAACCAAGAGCTTGTTGGGGTAAAAGTAAACATTTCTCAGGGAGTGATCGAGGGGAAGGAAGAATCATCAAGGGATGGACGAGTCTTCTTTTCATTTAAAGGCATTCCGTATGGCAAAGTCTTGCAGAGGTTTCACGTAAGTTTATTGAAGAGACACAAATTTTTGGCGTAACTTTTTGTCGAGAGAGCTTGAATTATATATTATATAATGAAACTAGAACGCTGGTCCTGCGGACAAATGGGGAGGTGTTAAAGAAGTCAAGGAGTATGGCCCACATTGTCCTCAAATAAACATCATGACGCATGCATACAGTGGTCAGGAAGACTGCTTGTCCTTGAATGTGTTTGTGCCGAAAACACAAGGAAAAAATGACACGTTGCCCGTAATGGTCCATATTTACGGTGGGGCTTTTGTTATGGGCGATTCGAGTAACTACCAGCCAAATTATTTTATGGACGAAGATGTTATAGTGGTAACAATGAACTACCGATTAGGAGCATTTGGTATGGATAATCAAGGCATACACATTAAAGAGATATATCTGTAAATAATACCTGAATCTATGATTATATTACAGGGTTTCTCAATGCGGGCATAAAAGGAGCATCAGGAAACCAAGCTTTGAAAGATATGGTCTTAGGTTTAAAATGGGTGCAGGGCAACATTGCTGCGTTTGGAGGTGATCCTTTACGGGTTACAATATTTGGCCAGAGCGCTGGCGGAGCAGCCGTATCTCATTTAGTGGCGTCCCCGATGGCTAAGGGTTTGTTTAGTGGAGCCGTAGCACAGAGTGGAGTAGCAACAGTTGGCTGGGCGCTGTGGCCTGATCCTGAGTATGATGAACCTAAAAAATTGGCGCATGC
>VICI01001218.1:0-24647 GCA_019593645.1 Akabosia matsudoensis | reverse complement strand
CGATTCGGCGAATTAAAATGTGTTACATTGAAAATGCACTAAACATGGTTGCCAAACCACTTTTTATTTCCGTCTTAACATGGGGTCAAAGAGTTCAATATAAGATTGTAGTATAACATGGAGTAGTTTTGCGTTTGCTCCTGAGGGTCAACGTGCTGATCGAAACGTAGGGCGAATAAAATCTGTTTCAATACTACACTCGACGTATCCCATTCCTTTTATCAATAATTAGTTTTGCGTTTTTTGACGTTTTAGGCGCGAAAATCGATTTTTTCGAAATCAAAATTCGTGAAATGAAATGCGCAGTTTTAGGGAAAGAGAAAAAACTGATTGTCGCGCCTGTAAATTCGGAATACGAAAAACGCATGGCTGAGACTCAGCTCAGACTAGTTACTCAGACATATACGACAGAAAAAGGGTTTCCATCAAAGACTTTCTGGTATCCGCATATCGCGGGTGATATGATGACAGGAAGATGTACAGGGACCGCCATAAACAAGTACCCCTAAGCTTTTGTGTTTATAATTTTCCTATGTTATGTGGGGTCGTTTGAAAAACGCCATGAACAAGTACCCCTTTACTTTTCATTGCAAACTTCGACTCGTAGTTCGAGTTTGAGCTCCTGTAAAAGGGAACGCAAAACGTTTCCGTTTGGTTTTAATAATTCGATTTTATTTTTCTGATTTCATTTATTATGTGTTTTCCTCATTTCCGACTGGATTAAAACTAAACGAAATGTTGCTCGTTCATTAGAAAATCGAAAGAACCGTTTCCGTGTTTTATTTTCTTTGAAAAAGATTTGCTACTCGAACGGGGAAAGAAAACGTGTTGTGTTCCCTAATACGGTTGCTCAAACTCGAACCACGAGTCGAAGTTAGCAATGATAAGTAAAGGGGTACTTGTTTATGGCGGTCCCTGTACATCGTTATGAAGCTAATCGTGTTCTGCTTAGAAGTTTAGCATTTATGAAATTACCTTGGTTGTATGCATGATTTGCTAACTCCAATACCAATGTTACCTGTTGACCTTTGTTTAAGTGTATCGCTGGATATATTCTCTAACCCGGACACTCCTTTCGACGTCTACAACTTGAATCTTAAGTCAGTACATCTGGAATAAAGTTAAGTGCAAGTAGCGTCTGAGTTTGGAGTTGATATAAAACTTTTTGCAGTATTCGGCATTCATGAAAACACTCAAGGCGAAAGAGGAGAATTCTCCGATTGTCCCGTTTAAGAAATTGTATGAAGATGAGGGGCCAACGCTTCTGAGCAATTATGAGAGCCCATCGATGAATTGGTTACAACGGTATTTGGAAGAAAGTGAATTTTTTTTTCACTAACCGGAAAGCTTCAAGATTTGTGAAGGATTTCAATGAAACTGAAGTCGAGTCTACGAGTGAGATTATGCGTAGGTAAAGGGATATAGTATTTACGAGATCCTGGGGTTGTTAGAAAGTTTGTTATAACAGGTTCCAAGTGAATAAGTAACACCTTTGTTGATTTAATTCAATGTGTGTACATGTAAGTACCTATTGCACAACTCATTGTCTGGACACTTTTTGTAAGTAATTCTGTAAAGTGATTTCAAGTCAGCAATCAAATTGTAAATAATGTAAATACATTTTGCACTATGCATGAAAGTTTGTTTTGAATTAACTTCGTGGTGCTAACCAAGTTTTACATTGATGTCACAGGACACGCTGTCTTAGTTGCGGGATCGCATTTCATTGTCGCGTTCGACCATCCATATTTGTTGTTACAGCACTTCGGTGTCGCCACCCATCTATAATTTGGAAACATCGTTTATTAAACTAATTCCAAAAACCTACGTATTACGCAATTTTCTTTTTTTTTTAACCTGTTGTAAGATGCGTAATAAACGCATGTGTAGTAATCACAAACTGGATCTGATCCCGTTGAACAACCAAAGGCTCCGTTTTCTGTGCAATTTGGTAGGGCGCCCAGGGCGACTCCTACAATCAGTCCAACGGCCTGAAAAATTTTGTACTCTGCAATGGTCGATATCATATACAAAAAATTGAAAAACAGAACTGGAATCTTACCAGGATGGCTTTGATTGTTACAGACATGTTGGTTACTGCTCGGATGCAAGCGAATATAGCGAATGTTTTTATCGAATTGTATTATCCTGTCAATCAAAATCTCGCACAAGTTTGGTTTCTGAAGTTTTGTCGCTGTTTTTATATTAGAGACGAGGTAATAAAACATGAAAAATGTACATTAACAGATATCATCGTATCAAAATTACCTATGATAATCCTTTTATTATACTGATGATGCCATTCCGGTAGTAAGGTGATTCCTGTTAACCTCATACTTACTATCGGCAGCAACATAATATGCAGGTTATTAGTTTACGAACAACATGGGGATTTGGCAAACTAGCAATTCTGCGAAGGAGTATGAAAATTACTACTGATTATTTTCGTCTTTAAATTCAATGTTTTATAACACATAATCATTGAATAAGGTTGTGCATACATACCTTATTCAATGACACATAATGCTGATAAGCTCCACTTTTTCGATGTCAAGTTCATGGCGCAATTTGACTATTTGTCGAGTTTTTGTAATCATAGAATGAGTTTGCCGTTTGAAAGCAAGGTCATACATGTTAGTGATACAGAAGTCATCGTTTTGCTCTGAACAACCATTCGAGTATTTATACTTTTACTGAAATGTCAACTACATAGAGCTTATGATGTTTATTCATGATAGTGTAAAATCAACAAAAGAGCGTCCTCTGTTTTCATCATTAGATTTTATTGTTACGCTGGACTGTATTCGACGAGGAGAAACTTTGAAAACAATTCTTTAATTGTTACTCATCTTAGTTTTATTCCTCTTCTGCGTTCTCTTCATCCACCCCTGGTACCTCCATGTCCTCATCGGCCTCGTCATCACTCGAGAATACCTCATAAATTTCGTCATCCGAGTCTTCACTGATATTCCCATCAAGGTCTGCGTTCGCTGGGTTAGGGTCGACAACAGCCCTCTGCTGAGGAATCGGATTTCTCACAGCTCCTCCTCTGTCATCTTCATTCTCATCCTCGCCCAGCAACCCTTGTAATAGTCTTAAATTAGCCTGGAGCCTATCAAGTTGGCCACCTAGGCCATCGATCGGAAATCTGATTGCTGGCTGAGGTAGAGGTGCTGGGTTTGGGTTGAGGCCTAGTGTCTGTGACCAATCCTCCACGATCACGAGTCCAATTTTTCTCTTCTCACCAGGTCGCGCTGTGTTGTTGTTTTGCCTCCTTTCAGCCTTAGCAATAGCCTCTCGAATGTATTTCAACAAGTCTTCGGTAGGAAGACCCTCAGTACTCTCGACAACTTTGTTGAGCAACCCAATCGATATCTCCATCAATGACTCATCTAAAGTTTTTGAAATAATTTCTGCGCGGTCCACTTCATCCGGACGAGAAAGGACGTAATTCTGTTCTAGTCTTTGGGAAATATCCGCATCGCATGTGGCAGTGGGTCGCATACAGGCGACGATGAGGATTTTTCCAGGTGGAATGCCATCCAGTTGTTGAATGAAAAGTAGTTTTATTTGTTGAAAATATCCGTAGCGGGGATGAGACAAGGAAGTAGGACTGCCAGCTGGAAACATCAAGTGGAAGTCTGGAATGACCAGTACGGTGAACTCAGATTGGGCTGCATCCTCGAATAAACTCCGAATTCTGACTGTGGGGTCATTGAATCTTCCATACCTCCATTCAATATACTTGACCTTGCGATTTTCATAGTGGATATTGCTTCGCTTGTTCAATCTTCCGCGGCGAAGCTCATTCACAAGAGCTGAACACAGGGCAGCCCTTCCACAACCTGGTTCTGACCTCAACGATATAAATTTTGGAGGAGGAGGTGTGTCCGGCTTATGATTTTTGTAGCGATGATGGGCAATGGGGCGAATGACCTGCATGTCTAGATCTTCCAACAATGAACTTATTCCATGAAGCATGTAGACAGTCTCGTCGACTGCCTTCTCTGACAAAGGCGGTAATATGTTTGGATCCGGATCCGCCATGCCTTTAGTCCGTGTGTACCTTAGCTAATATGAACAATACAGATCTATTCCACGCATTTGTTATCGTTTTTCGTTTTCAACACAAAAAAATGCTTCTGTGAGAAGAATTGGTATTGGAATCTTTATTATTTATTAGAGTTCAAATCATGGGGTAATATGGGGGTAATAAAGGTCCAATTATCCAGATCCTATTTTCATGTTATATTGTCATTAGTGGCTACTAGGCAATGCTTGTTTCTATAACATTTTACATGAGGCAACACTTCCGAAATGGGTATGTTGGACCGCAGCAGTCTCTGGATCTGGATGCTAAAAATACACTTCTGCTTCCATCCCATCCTTCAGCGCCCTCACGACTTTCGAGTTGTTTTTTGCTGAGTTGCTCGCCAGAAGCTCCGAACGATTTGAAACCTTCAAAAATCTGAACTGCAACTTGTGGTTGTCTATCTTGTATTTGTTCAGTTCGAGAAGAAGGGAGATCTACTTGAAGCGATGGGCTTTCAACGGAAAAGCTCCAATGAAAATTTTTTAAATCTTCATCCGCCGCGCGCTTGTGTCTCGAACTTGGAGCATGGTTTGGAATAGCAGGGAATCCATCATGCTCCTTCTTAAAATGTGTCGCGGTACTATGTTCAGATTCATGTTTTATGCGGAGGGATTTTCCCAACGAAGGCCAACTTTGAGGCAGCAGAAGAGCTGCAACAAGCACCTGCAAAATAATAATTTGAAGATCTGTCGAATATCTGTAATGATTGATGAATCACTTACAATTATCCTACACGTCATTTAGCGGTTAATGAGCAGCCTTTCAGAACCCAAGAAGAGACGTTGTTTTATCATTGCTGCACGTGAATGTATTCCAGGTATACTGCATCTTCTTCGACATGCTTCATACTTCTCCGCGTCTTTCAGACAATTGATTTAAATAAAACGCAAAATGATTTTTTTTGCGGGGGGATGTTTTGAAATGATTCCCCTCGGTATGATCGGATGATCGTGGGAAAAAATTATTTTATAAACTGGTTTCTTATGCAATGTGTGTTTGTTTGTTCACAATTTAGCATAGATAAAGAGTTTATTTTTAAAAATATGTTTGGTCTTTAGCTTGAATAAATCGTAAACTTAAACCCTTTACACTACTTTTCACATAAAAACAAGAAAAAAACTGAGTACATCCTTCAAACATGAAAAATAACTGCTCCCACGCGGTAGCGATATCATGTTCACTGGAGCAGGTAAAACTAAATAGCGGGTACTACTTTATAATATGATGAGCATAGGTTGTGGGAATCTTTTCATTGTAATACTATTTTGAAGTCGGGTGTTTCTCGACAACCGCATTGAAACCATTCCGGGAGTCTGCGTAATACTTCACTCTCCGAATGAATCCATCAGGTTGAAGAAAGCTGTATTCTCCGCGGACCGTGTCACCTTGTCTGCTTTCCTACACAAACATGGAATAACAATGTGACACTTACGACTTTATGCAGGGTAAATTGTAAAAACACCAATTCATGATTTTCAAACACAAGATTTATTACAATTTTTGTAAGAGTTTTGATTTGTGATACACAAAAGGAAATTGACAACTGACATTAAAAAGCCAAGAGAATGTATGTATGCACGCGAAAAGATACTTTTTAAAATGGGTCTGAATTGGCGTTGTTTCAATTTTAAGATGAGTAAGGATCTGAGTGAACCGAGTATGGATGATAATCTGCTGGGTAGGGACTTACCTCCAATCGCTTGTAGTCGTGATGTTGAGGGCTGTGAACTACGTATGAATAAGAGTACGATGGGTCATGTCGTGGGTATTGAGGCGAATGGGGGTGTACAGGTTTCAAAAGTACTTTTGGGGCTGGATTTCTTGAAGGATAGTAGTGGCTGTGGGGGTAAGCTGGAGATGGACTTGGATGATACGTGGGATAGTGACGAGAATAGGGTGGAGTGTATGGAGTATGGTAGTGAGGATAATATACGGGCGGACGTGTGGTAGTAGTTGTAGTGGTAGAACTGGGAGCAGGCAAAATTATTTTTAAAGCAGGGGAGTTGTTACTCTGGGAGGATGATGAGGAACTACTGCCGCCATGCGAGTTTCTGTTCCGGTTATTGCTGTTTCCATTTCCACTGGCTTGCTGCTGTATCAATTTGATAAGAGTGTTGGCAGCGGAATTAGACGAGCTTCCACTTGAAGAGGAATAGGAATTTTGTTGCTGCTGAGTTTGGTCACCACTGCCTGGGGACTGGATTACTATGTAAACTGGGGAAGATTGCTGGTTGTTTCCGCTATTTTGATTTGATTCTTGTCGCGGTGGCGGGTAGTAATGACCATACGGAGGTCGTTCCGAGGATTCGTTTGAATCTTCGTTTTGACTCTGCGGAAACGGAATAATGGCCACAATACTGGAAGAAGTCGAGTTGGCTTCATTGTCTGCACTCCTAGGATGATGGGAATAACGGGGATGATACTCTGGAGGTGGAGGTGGAGGTGTACTGGTTGGATAATACCCATAGTGCGACTCGATGGATACCACAAATCCAATTGCATGGAGAACTGTAGCCAGCCTCAATGTAGTCGAGGTGTGGTACAGTTTCCTTGAAAGCTTCATTCTGAGAAATAACCTGAAATCGTCAAAATTCCTGAAAATTCACTCCTGCGAAAAATTATTGTAAGACAAATGTACCTGAAAACTGTTCAAGCTCCGCTTTTAAAATAAATCCTAATCGTTCGGAAACAGTCGTTTCAAATCAACCAGTTCATGAAGAAACAAGGAGAACAACTAATAATTGTGCATGGTTCGAGTAAATGATTTTATACCAGAAATTAAATTTTAAAATCAAACAAACAGGGACAAATAATTTTTCTTCTTCGAAAGACAACATACATTATCAGTGTGCCTAATCTTATCAATCGCAAGAATATGACATAATTTCGAAAACGGTACCAGATCCCATTGTCACGCCATCGACAGGCTGTTCCTCCCAAAATATCAAATATAGTGACAAAGAAGCCGTCGTCGTGACTTACACTTGTCTTCCGTGACAATTCTCTGACGAGCCGCTCCCATTACAGTTCATCTTTGAAATCGGAATTCGATACAAAGCTTTAAAAGAAAGGGAAACTGACAAGATGCTAAGTCCAAGTTTTCAATTTTACAACATTTTCATTTATTTTATTGCCGTTGCTCCATGATCAGCAACATTTAGAAATACAAAAAAAAAACATGTCAACGAGACGGCTAATCGCTTAACCTACATACCTGTACAGTCAATAAAGTTAAGAAATTCTTAAACCGGGAATAGTAACAACTTTTCGAAATTCAAAAAACCTCGCACCACTGATTGCATCATTTCAATTTAAAAACTAATCAAATCATAATTTGAAGCTGTGTATAAAAAATAACATTAAGATTGACGTCCACGATGATGACACATGAAGAGAAAAAAAACTTGATACAAAAGAGAGTAGAGGTATTTACAAAATCTGATGTACAAAATAAGTTGGCGTTATGATTTTGGCGAGTATTTGCTTTGCAAAACATTTGTGACTAAACACTAAAAACACAAACAAATAGGAACACGTTACTGCTCACTAAATATCTTTCACGATTTCCTAGCGCACACCTTTACTACACAATTTTGTGTTCGACGAGTTCAGGAGACCTCTGGGAATATCGATTCTAGGGGCAGGCTGGGATTTTCCGTTGCCATGGCTATAAACTTTTTCTCTTTTCTTTTCCCAGTCAGTCTGTGAAGTCTCGGTCTGGGTGACTTGGATACGTGGATGGTGCTGTGTTTAAGTCCACTGTCGCCTCTTCCTCGGCCTTCCTCTTCATTTATCTCTTGTCTGTTATCTTCTCTTCCAACCACTCTACTTTCTGTAGTTGTGATCGTGGCTTGCGTAGTGGTTGCAGTTACGCTTACACGGGGTTGAGGTCCCTCGCCCCCTCCAATAAGTCGGCGGTTAGGACGAAGACGGGACTTTAGTAGTCCTTGTTTGATCGGTTGCGGTCCAGCTCGAACTGGTAGGGCAAGGGGGAGCTTCTCTCCGGATGAGTTGTGCTGTGGAAATGGTGACGCAGAGGAGGATGTGCTGGTTGACGTTGATGAAGTACTAGTAGATGTTACAGTGGTTCTTTCGGCTGACGGTTTGGGTGACGAGACCTCAACTCCTCCTTCGTCTTCCTCGGTTTCCTCTTCATCAACTTCTACGGAAACACGTTGCCGAGAAGCTTTCAGCTGTTTGCGAAGGATATGGTTGGAAGGTGAAAATGTGCTGGAGGAGACGAAGCTTTGTTTCTTTTGCTGGGGAAGGTAAGCCTTTCGCGGAGCTTCTTCTTTATCGTCATCATCACGATACTCGCTAGCTTCCTGCTCGTTTTCGTCTTCATCTTCCGCCTCGGGTTGTTGGTTTGGACGAAGCCGCGGTCGCGGCCTTTGCTGTGAGATCCGTGCAGGTGCTGAAGTTCCTAGACGAGGTCTTTGCAACTGTCTAGGCTGCTCGACTTGGTCTGGACGAAGATCTCTATCGCGGTCTTGTTCTGTCTGTTGTTGACTATGAAATCTAGGTCGTTGCCGGAATTGTTGCCTCTCTGCTTCTTCTTCTTCCTCTACCTCATCCTCCTCGTTGTCCTCCTCCTCGTGTTGCGGTTCCTGATACTTTTTAACTGTGTGTAATCTATTTGGGGTTGCAGGTTGTGGAATACCCAGTACTGAACGAGCCTCATCCGAGGTAACTTCCACTGACTTATTTCTTTGGAAGCCCCCATTTGGTCGAAGCAAGGGTCGATTCGTTGCTGTTGCAAATGCTCTCTCAGTTTGAGGAGTAACTGAAGCCGGAGACGAAGAGCCTTGTTCATCCGCAGAATATTCACTGTTATCATCATCATCTCCTTGATCTCCATTCTCCTGATCGTTTTCATAGTAGTCTCTATCGTTATGTTGTGGTATGAGCTTATTTTGTTGTGGCGCTAATTTATGAACGATTTCTCTTTTATTTCCGGTTGCTTCTTGGGACTGGTGTCTTGGCAACAACGAAGGCTTTCGTAGTCTTTGAGGTTGGGGTAGTTGTTGATTATCATCATCCTGGGTTGGCTCGACTGATTTTTGACTTGTCGCTGGAACAAATGGTTTCAGGCGAGGACGCTTGGTGACAGGTACTTGTCTTCCTTCTGCAGTTTCTTCTACTTCTTGTTGTTGTCCAGGTTTGTTGAAAGTAGGAGTTTTCCTTTGTTGAAGAGCTTTCAACCGATCGGATGCTGAGCCAGGTGGGATACGTCGCGCTGGCTTTCTGTTGGCAATGACATCTTTAGGAGACAGCCTGATGGAGTCGGGAAGTTCATCGCTATCCCCACTTTGCTGCTGTTGTGGTCGTTTTCTCTGCTGAGTCTTTTTCTGTGGAGGCGGAGGCTTGAATGTAGGTCTGGATGGTGGAGGAGAGAACCTGCTTGGGCCAGTTGACGATGACGCAGTGCTTGATTCTGTGTCGTCCTCTCGGAAACGACTGGAGAATCTTCCTGGTGCATCTGTTGGTTTCCTTTCGACTTGAGCAGATTGAGACTGTGTCACAACTTCGGATGGAAGCCCTCTTTGTTGCTGTGGAGTTAGTTGTGGAACAGGTCTAAGTCGAGGTCGCAGCTTTTTCACGGGTCTTTCTGGTTTGTTCTCTGAATCTTCCGTGACTGCTTGTTCTCTGCTTCTCTCAGATGTGCTACTTTCTTGTTGGCTTCCGAAATTCAATTTTCCACCAGGTCTTGGAGGGCGAGGCCGACGTGATCGTGGAGAAGTTGATCCCGAAGTTGTTGTTTCAACAGTTGGTTCTCTTGGAACAACTGGTGCTCGGCTTGCTTGCACTGGGGTTTCTTCATCGTCAATTTCCCTGAGAGGATGAATACTTACCGTTTCCGTATAAGGATCGGGCGAAGATCCCGCATGCGGTCCTGGATTTGGTCGCCTTTGACCAGGCCTGGCTTTGCGCCTCCTTGGCAAGTTCTCCTGCTGTGAACCTCCATCGTCATTGGGTGGATTTTGACCACGAACAAATTGATTTCCAGCTCTAAGCCTCTTTGGCTGGTCTTCAACAGGCTTCAAAGTGACCGTTTCAACAATATCTAGAGTGTTCTCTTGTTGAGCCCTTACCGTTGGTCTGACGCGTTTTGGAGGTCCATGCTCTGGCTGTGGTCTTTGCTTTGATCTCAAATGCTTCTGAGGGCTACCAAAATTTGGTTTAGAAGTTGCTAGTACCACCGACTTTCCTTCAACTACTCCCGGCACCTTGTCGAACACAGAGTTGATTGGGACGTTCGGTACGGGCTGTCCATAGACATGTGTGGATGTAATCTGCTGACCTGCGTATAAACCACCCTCTTTACTTAACATTCTACCTGTGGTGTACAATGGCTTGCCGGTAGTTCTAGGTGAAGTGGTGCTATCTGGTGTGGACGTTTCCCGGAAACGGTTACCTTTACCTCTATTATCTTGTCTGTGTCGGCCAGGAGCCCTCTCTTGACTAACTTGTGGCCGCTGCCTATGCAAGGGTGGACTCTGAGGAGTAGTTGTTGTCGTCACAGGTTCCTGAGTAACCTCCTGACTTTTGCTGCCAGGGAATGGTGGGAACCGAGACAGTGGTTTTGAAGTTTTTTGCGTAACGACTGGGGCAACGGTTTGTGAGGGTGGTGGAGATGGGCTCTGCTGCTGGAATTGTTGTTGATTATCATAATCGTCAACATATTCTTGACTAGGGTATTCGACAAAAGTTGGGGCTGGAGTAGTTGATGTCGTTGTAGTAGTGGTAGTGGTGGTAGTAACAGTGGTCAATGGCCTGTTATAAGTTGGACGCAAGCGGTGTCTTGTCGACGGGGCTCGTGTTCTTGGCGGTTGTGCTTCCAGGGGCGCTTCTGTGGTCGTCGTTGTGGTCCTCACTGTAGGTTGCCTTCCTCTTGTTCTCGATGGTGGTGGAGGGGGAGCTTCCGTGATTACTTGACTATTATGCTGATTTATGAAATTCTGGCCATCATCATCTTCATACTCATCAGGGAAAATGACGGACGGACGACTACGAGGAGTTGTTGGAGCAACTCGTTCCCTCTGCGAAACGGACTGGACACGTGGAGCTTCATCCCGAATTCTTGGAAGCTCTTCTCGGATTCTGGTCACTTGATTTTGTTCACGAAGGCGTTGCTGTGTAGGATCTCCTCGCACTCTCTGGGGAATTTCCTGGGTAAATGGCGTAGTTACTTGTTGGCCGTGTGTAAATTGGAAATTAGGTGGCAATAGGATATCTTCTTTTGGAATTCTATTTTTGGGAATGATTGTATTCACAGGCCTTAGTTTACTCGGGGTATTGTACCCCTGATCCAGTAAATTTTCAGCAGGATTATTATTATTTTGACTGGAATATTGCTCCTCCTCTTCCTGTAAGAGATTTACCACTTGGTCAAAGTGTTGTTGTGTTTGACCATTTCTCACCGGCTGTTGAGCGGATGGGATTTCATTTTGCGTTTCAAATGGGCGTCGATCCAATCCTGATGGGAAGTACGGAACTGGAGACGGTGAGGGGCTTACTTGACGTCCTTGGGGTTGGTTGTTATAAATAGACTCCCGTTGGTACTGTGGAGCTACTGTTGTAGTGGTTTGATGAACAGGCTGCCTCCTAAAGTTGTCATTAATAAGGGGTATTTGATGGTTACTTTGGGGAGGGGCAAAAGTCGGTACTCCACGGTTGTAGTCTCTTCCTTCATTCCTCAACCGACTGAGTGCAGGAACAATAGCGTTACTTTGGTCTGGCGGGGGTTTGCGTTCAGAACTCGGTACTATTTCCACATTTGGCCTAGGCGTCACAGGAGGGCGAATAATCCCAGCTTCCCCAAAAGGATCTCGATAATCATCCTTTTGAGGATTGTAGTAGATATTGTTTTGAGTGGTAGTGGGTTGCTTTGTTGTGCTCGTAGTTTGAAAAAGAGCTTGATGACCTTGATGTAAGTACTGTGGTTGTTGTTGTAAGTTTGCAAAAGGATTTTGTGTTGTGACAATAGTTGGCTCCCGACCCCTCAACGGTGCAGTTGTGGTTGATGGAGCTGGTGTAATTCTGTTGCTATTGATTTGACCTTGTGGCGTTCTTTGTCGGTTGCCAAGAGTAAAATCATTATCCTCTCCTTCGTCATAGTCTACTTCATCGTAAACATAAACAAAAGGATCGTGTGGCTGGGTTTTTGAAAGCTTCACTTGGGTCCTTGGCTTCAGTGTTGTTGCCAAGGCTTTTTGATTTGTGGCGAGGACGTTTTGAGATTGAGGTTGACCTGCGAAAGGCAATGGAGAGGCTGGCAACGGAGTTGACACTTGGTTGTTATGGAGACTAATATCGATTTGCGAGGGTCTAAATTGGTCTCTGGAAGATGAGCTTTGTTGTTCAAGTGTTATCTTTGTTGATGCTGAGTTTCCCCCAAGATGAAATCCAGTAGGGGGCTCGAATCGAGTTTGCGATAGATGCTGTGAGTGGCCAAAGATAGAACGAGTTGGTGTTGGTGTCGGGCGGTCTTGGAAGAAGGATGGAAATACTAAAGGAGCTGTGCGGGAGTCTTGCTGTAAATGGGAAACTTTTCTGTCTCGTGGATTTGAGGACAGCGGTGTAGGCATAGTGAATGGATCGTTTTGTCTGTGATATCTAGGCGCTTCAGGGGCAGTTATTGGAAGATGAAAGCCCCTCAAATCATACAAAGTTTGTGCAGCTACTGCCAAGTCGCTAGGTCCTGATGACTTTGAATTTTTCCCTGGCTTATGTGGCGGCCCGTGCCGATGGCCATGATGAGGATGAGGAGGAGGTGCCCTTCTGCGTCCAAATGGCGAATTTCTCGATTGGCCACGAAGATGGGGACCACCAGGTGCAAGAGGATGATGAGGTAGCAATGGAGGTCCTCTTGGAGGTGGACCTCGACCAGGAAAACCCCCATGAACGGTACATGTCCAGTACAGGAGAAATAGTAATACCAATATCAGTCCATTACCTGGAAAAAAAATACAAACATACCATTAATCTCACCATTCATATTTTACTATTCATCTTGATCAAGGTTGACTTTTAAAAGGTTTCATTGAGCTAAACAAACCACATCTTAGCACTGTCCGTACTTTGTTATCAGGCAACAATTCAGTTCAATGAAGTCAAGCACCGTGACAATGCTTAACTCATTGTGACAAAAGGATGAAAAATGATTTTAAAAAAAAGGAAAAGTATCACGACAGCCTGCAGCCTTCCATTCCTTCATCCTTTCTAAAAGCGAGCTTAAGAAAAATCTTTTAAATACCAGCAGCACAACCATTGTGGTTTCTTGTTTGTCGACTACAATTCGTCATCACTCCTAAACTAACTTTTACCCTTTAATAATAAATTAAATCCTTGTTTATGTCTGTTCACACACAGCAGCGTGCTCAAGGACCATTTACTCCAATTCTCTCATCTTCTTCACTCTCTTGGTCATTGTTACAAAAATCCACAAGTCCGTCATCTCAATGAAATAAAAAATACAAAATACCTGACTGACAACTGACGAGTATACGCAGTCCTGCACTCGTGCGTCTTCTCATGGTCCAACCTACCAATTTTAAGTCAGATCGTGGCTAGCTCATTAACGTTTTTCGAACATCTTACAAATTTCAAACCACTTTTAGTGGCATCAATGCATTAGCTATTTTTAGAAGTAACTCATCCGCAAAAGCCACAAAAAAAACTGCATTCTCATTTTTTTCCGTCTTAACAACTTATGCCCTTTTCATTTTCATCCTTGAATTTTTGTTTTTATCACGTGACTCGTTTCAAACCTTCTGGCTTGACCATGCACAATTTTATTAGTTTGACCGATGCAACACAGTGGTCAACAAGGCAGTCAATTTTTTTTTTTTTTTTTTCAAACATGTAACCGTCTGCAGCAGGAAACAAAAGCGACATATCACAAGTTGTAATCAGTAATCAGTGTTGTCGTAACAATAACAAACGGCATACCACACAGCTTTTTAGACAACAACGAAATCGAAAGGAATCCCTCGTGTGAAGGAACAGAGACACATTTCTTTAAGAAAAGCTTACGCAAAGTGTAACTTTTGTAACAAATGTTTTTTTTTTGTGTATGAAAATCTGACATCTTTGTACAATTATAAAGAGCTAAAAGGTTTTTTTTTTTCATTACTTCCACCACGGGAGGACATTTTTAATCCCACATTAAATTAAATATTATGAGTGGTTGTTTCATATAGAAGCTTCGCCACTGACTATTGTGGTATTTAAAAAATGAGATTCTATAAAATGAAAGGGAAATTTAAAAAGCTTATTTCTCTTTTTTTCCCAACGCGGCGACATTTTCTTGTTTATATTGTACCACCGCGACCCCCAACTATGTGAAGACCTTAAAGTACATGCATGAGGAGGATTGGAGAATTAAAAAACTGTTTATTTTTCTGATGGTGGTGTGGGGGGATATCGATGAAAGCAGATTAAATTAGCATATCAAAATTAGATTTTGCAGTGCAACAATGCGTACACTGTGTACACACACCGCTGTCACTTTTTTTTTACTACAACAACATCTGCCTTTTTTTCCTAAGAGAAGACTGAAGAAGCATCGCCCATTGATTTCCGTATCCGGTCTTTTATCATACTAATCATACGGTGCAGTATGAAAAAAAAAGTTTCAGTTTCTTTAAGGTCTATACTATTTTCCGACTCAGAAGCGAACGTCAATTCCATTCGTCGATCAGTTAATTTAAAACATGATTCAATTGAAGGTACAAAAAATGGCAGCTTGATTGCAGATTTTTCTCGCAACATTAAAATAGGATGATGATACACTTCCATATTGAATTAGATAGTGCTTGTGCAAATAATTGAAGGATCTAATTCAAGTAAGGTTTGATCATATTACCAAACATAATCTTTTGAAAATCTAGTTTCATTTTAGAATGAACATCAAATGCTCATCGATGCGGCACGGGGAAAATTCTCTTTTTTCCGAATATTGGAACAATGATAAAGCACTTTGTTGTATTGAATGGTCAGTTAGCTATGGCTTCATGGTATTTACTCAGGATTGCATCTATTTTTGTGTGTTCTATAATAAATTGAATTAAGTTTAAAATCGTATAAAAAACATTGGCCAACCGAGGTGGTTTTGTAATGTACGTAAAGTAAGGAATGCTGCAGCTAATAAAATTTAACGGATGAGTCTTGTTAAGAGCATGCAAACGATGTGTTAGCATTTTCGCTCAAAGAAAAGTAAAATATATATTTAAGAAAAAAACAGAAAGTTTGTATTTGGGGGGTGGGAAGTGAAGATGATAAAACGGTGGTGTGGAGAAAAATCTTTTTGGTTTTCAGGCACAAGTGAATGCGTAAATTAGGTAGATTTTGGCCAACTAACCTAGTAGCACAGGAAAAATTGTTGTGTTTTTACCCAACCTCCCGTTTTTTCCATGTAGGTATGATGTATTCACTCGCATTGTTTTCGTATACAGTGAAATCGAAAATGTTTGATGTACTCGCCTTATCTTGTTTATAAATGAATTGTTTTCAATTTTGTGTAAACGATAATGTTAACATAAGAATTAGTTACAGCTTTATGATTTCTGAGTTCATTTAAGTTAACACCTAGCCAAACAGTCATAAAATTAATATTTTAGAGAATATTTACGAATTTTTCAATAAATCAGGTTATTGTTCCTATAAAATCGTCAAACCTGTCCTTATTTTTTAGAAAATAATCTGTAAATATGCTCTGGAACCCGAGGCTGTAGGCTTTGAATAAGAAACAAACCAACCAATGATATATATTTAATATTACATATTTCCTAAAGTGGTTGAGCACACCTTTTGTTTTTGTCATTCTTGAGTCACTTATTTTGTCTACACAAGCAGTTTGCGGAATCATTTTCACAATGCATACATACATGTTGTGGCGCAAATTTAATAACCAAAGCTAATACTAATTATTTGTTGAGTGATTATTTGCTAGCACGATTTGCTCAGTAGGAAGCTTCGGAAAATACAATTCTAAGGAGCTTATAATAGCAGTTGCTCCTCGATACAATACATGTGGAAGCGATACATAATGTTTAGTTTCCTCTTATTTTCAATTTCCCTTGTGGGAACTTTTCTCTCTCAATGCAGGCCAACCAACTCACCAGCTTAAATAACGTGTGCATCAAGACGTAGTTTTTATTTTCATATACACTTTGATGAGACTTCTATCTACACTTGAATGCAACCGCATTATATAGGTATTAAAGTAAGCTACCTACGTAATCTAGACGCTTCATTACTCCAACAGTACATATTTATCTGACGGACAGAACATATTGCGAGTCTGAAAGTGATGTTATTAGGTTTTACTCTCTTTTCAGCAATTTTCATAGGGCCGCAATTATTATTGTTGTCGCCAGCAGATTCGCTAATAGTGGTTGCAATAAAAGATGGCGATTTTTTAAATGCTGTACCTCACACTAAGATACTTAACGGTTTATGATCCGCGTATTTGCTCGATGAGGGAGAAAAGACTAAAAGTAGCTAAAAATGTGTCCGCTTTTGTTTTTGTTGTATGGGCTTCAATAAAACACACCTTGTGTTATTTTATTAACTACCCAAGTTAATGTTTGAATGCGGTAGGTAGACAACCAAAACACATAACTTGTACACTTCATTAATTTCCAATCTCATCAATAGCACGTGTGCACATCTTCTTTGTTTTTTTGAGCTCTTAACCAAAATAAAAGAAAAATCTAACGCTTTCGGAATATTAAAAGTTGGCAGAGAAGACGGTTAATGGCAGGACCAGCTATAAAAAGATTCCCTAAAACTGCAATCTGTGGGTACCTTTCTACTCTATACCTTTGTCATTTTATATATTGCAATTAAAAGCCCATAAAAATGGAAACTAATTGTTTTTTCAAATGATCCAACTGAGCTTGCTCATATTTTTTCGTTTAACGACCATGTTGAGATTGGAAATGAATGTGCAGACTAAACTTATTTTTATGTGAAGCAGGTCTGGTAAGGCTCCCAGTGAAACTGGTACAAAAAACGTACAATTAAACGCGGATGGATAGTAAAATTGCTGACAATCTTCTTTTGCACTACAATTCTTGGCTCTATACTATTCATATGTCTGACAACGTGTAATCTCCCAGGAGCACTTTACTGGCTATGAAAATCGTCACAGAGTGTTCCCACACGCATATTTGTCATCTTCAGTTGGCAACCTATGGAAGCGATGAAATGAGCGCATCCACGCACTGCAAATTCATCGTAAAAACGCAAAAGTGTCATAAAGTTAATGGCCCCAATGAGACGTTGTTTACTGGCTACTCAGAGAGCGGAGAAAAGTAGAACAGATTCATATCGCAGTAATCCAAAAGCTTATCCCTTCATGAAGTTGTAATACCATTTTTTGTTTCTCTAATGAAGAAAATGCTTGTATGACCTTATTTGATTTCATGTTAACTCGATGACTGCCACAAATTTGTTCAATAAATTATCGGATTTATTTGATCATTAATGGCTTTTAGTTCGATGCACTACTAATAGCCTAGACAATGTCACAACAAAAATTGCAGTGCATAAAGATAAGCTTGTCGTTTTAATAGATTGTAGCGAAAGTGTTAATTGATAAAACCATATCTGGTCGGAAACAATGTCGTCGTTTTACACTCCACATGATGTAAACATATTTTGCTTACAGAAAGCGAGAATGTACTTTTAACGTTGTGTCACCTACTTGTCAAGTCACTGGGCCGTGGAATGGAATTTCAGCAATGGAAAAAATGCGTCCCTTTTAATTTGCGTAAGATGACAAGCTACCCAAACAGAACTGAATTCTTTTTCCAAGCACTTGAGTTCACTTTATTGAAATGAATCTTTCAAGAGCATTACCAACTTGTCGTTTTTGCACGCATGCTGCACTGATTATCAAACGTATGTCTATAAGTCTTGGCCATTTGTCATGTTCTTTTTTTAACAATGCATTTCCATTCAAAAGTCTTGTTATTTATTATGACGAAAGACGATCATCTTTTAAAACAATGTCAACCATTATCAGCTTAAAGACAAGAAAACAAATGTCAAAATGAAAGGGAAAGGAAATTCATTTACAAGCCGTTTTTTGTTGGTCATGTAATTGCCATGTCTTGTTTTGATATGGGGCATACCGGGAGGAGCAAGCTGTCCGCAGTTTATTTCATATTACGCGACAACCGTTATTAATCAATAGAATCGAATACGGAGAAGATGAAGGATGCCTAAATAAGTGTGAATATTAACAAGATAAAAGATTTCTATTATATCTTTATCTCCAAAAGGGTCAATCACAACATAAAGTCTCATCACTTGCCTTCATTATCATGCCCGTAGATGGATTACATTTGATCACAAACAATAAATAGGTAAATGAGACTCATGTGACTACTGTTTAGACAATCGAGCCATTCATTACGATGCTCTTTCACAATTGCGGTAAAACCATGTCTGCATAGCTGTTATAATTTAATTTTTTTATTTACAAAATAGCGGATACGCAAAACTTCTACGCATTTTATCGCGCTATTTCGTTCGTCGAGCAAAATAACGCACGTTTCGTAACTTTATGTATAGGTACGTAAATATCTTCCTTCAGCCTTGAAACAATCTGCTCAGGTAGTGTAGTGATAATTACGCCAGTTTTATGCGAAAAGGAAAGCAAAAAAACACAATGCAATAAAATAACTAGCCTAAATGTGTAAAATGCGGCGAGAGAACGGTTGTGTAATAATTGATGCTAGCGAAATCAACTTAAAACTAGCCGCTTAAAGACCATCAAAACATTTAATTGAATATAATAACACTTTGTTATATCATCTTTTAGTCTGATTGTTTGTGCTAATAAGCAAGAAAAAAAAGTGGTGAGGAATATAATGACTTAATGATGCTTAATTTAATGAAGATGTAGTTCAGTCACGTGGGCCCTTTCGAACTGGCAGAAATGAAATCAGTTAATAATTGGTGACAAGAAAGATTTATTTTATTGAAAAGCACATTGGCTTAGCGAGAATCCCATTAACTGCTTCGGTTAACTACACAGCCGCGAGGAATTACAACAATTAATCAAAGCGTTTATGAAAAAAGGATTAAAACATAATGGCTAGTAGTTACAACGTTGAATCGTATGTTTTACTGCAACAGGCAAGTATATCATATCCTTGTCAAGCACCATACTCTGGGGCATAGTTTCCTGGTATATACGTTTTTTTAGCTTTGCGCTGTTTGCTACCAAAAGTACATTCAGAAGCGTTTAGCTCTGCACACAACTTATCTATTGCAAAAGTATAGTTCCTGCAAGTCAGAGCACTTATTCAAAACAAGTTTCGAACAATTTTCAGGCATAATTCCATAAAATATATGACGTTTTAACCGAATTGCGATGATGTATATGACGGGCCCATGTTAGTGTCAGTTGTGCTTAAGGCATGAAGGTGTTTAATAAAGATTCGTTCCCGGAAGCTCTTGGGCGGAAATGCACTTTTTAAGTACTACCCATTGGTGGAAGAATAAATGTAATTTACAACTGCGAACATGAAGCAGAATCAACATGGTTACAGGAGGACAGTTTATATTTAAGCTTGAATTACATAATAATCAGTTGCACAATAGTTGTTCATTACTATTATAGTATGAAATGAAACACCTTTTGCGTAGTTATCTTTTACCTTACAGACAGAAAGGAATGATCATCGGTGACTGCACATAGTCGTTTGTAAACATGATGTATGGAAGTCTTAATTTAGGTAATTTTAGTAACGTTTGAGCTCGACATTCAGAAAAATGGGAAGTAAATTATGTAACACCTGACAAGACAAGACATTTAGCAAGAAAAGGAGAAAAAAGGAACAGATTACTTCACCACAAAATTCTAAATAGTAAACTTTGATTTGTATATGAGACTAACGATGCGTTCACTGTGTAACAATGTTTAACAAATGGCAATAAATATTACGCTGTAAGGCGAGGCAGAGACGGTGCATAGTAATTTAATTTATTGTTATGCATTCTTGCACCGCTAAATTATCCATTTTTGGACATCGTCAAATGATTAGCTTTGAGGGGGCTTTTTGTGCGGTGGTAGTGGCAGTTCACTTCTGTCTATTTGCTACTACAAATGACATAATACTACTGGGCCATAAAAACTGTATCATTCGATACGGCATTTGTAGTTATTTTTGCTTCTCCTGTGAGTCAGTCAATTAGACAGTGCTCATTGGAAAAGGAGTAAGGTAAATAGGCTGTTTTCCACATACACTAGTAGGCATAGTCATTGTGATTCCGATAATAGATACCATTTATCTTCATTATTATACCGATTATGTCGTTTTTTGTTCACCAGGAATATACTACGGGGGTAAACAAGAGTATTATTATCAGGTGAAAAATGATACGCCTAATGACCACCGAGACAAACAATACTAAATCATTTTAGCGCAATGTTAAATAGTTTCAAACACGATGTGACATGTTCCTTAATTCACACCTTTGATTTGTGCCGTGCCCCCGTTTTAGGGAAGTGGAAGATTAATGGTCGCTTTATGATTTTAACACTTTTGCCCTCATGCCTAGTTTGCATCAGAACTGTCATTTATTATTGTGGTTATATATGCATCTAGATTAAAACCGATTATGAAATATTAATTGCGGCCATTCAAAAGGTTGCATGAATGAATGCAGGTGATGGGTTAAGCGTATTGTTCNTTAATTGCGGCCATTCAAAAGGTTGCATGAATGAATGCAGGTGATGGGTTAAGCGTATTGTTCCAGATTTTTATTATGAAGTGCGTGAGATACAGCGATGTACTTCGGATTTCATTCTCATGACAATTTCATAGGCAACGGTCTTCCTTTTTTCAGCCCAGACGCATATCTTTACTGAAGTAGGCCGATTTAAACTAATAATATGCATACAAATGTATAAATGTTAGACCTGTAAATTAAAGAATGAATCTAAAAAGTTATGAACTAGCCATTGTAAACGGCCAGCAAGCCTGCGACATCTCAATTCATAATATAATCTAAGCTTCAATGTCAGCACACAAACATTAGGACGGACATATATCTCAGTCAATTGCAGGGTGGATTCCTCCTTATATCTGGCTAGAATCTAAACGAAATATTACTCGTAGTAATAAATAAAATGTGCCATGATTGGCTTACAAGGAGCTTTAATTACCCTCATCCTGGTCATATGTTAATCCCATCATTATCAATGCATCCCCTCTAGAACTTAGGCAAGCACTTTAAGGTATGTTTACTTGTAGTGATACGATAAAACACCAATTTTAATTATAAGGTTATATCGCTATGAAAACGACGTTGCTTTGACAACTGAAGGTTTGAGAGTGCAGAAAGAAAGTATAAGTACTGGGTTAATGAAGAAACAGGACTCGAAGACAATGAAAGGGTTGCAGCGGCACCAAAAGCAACGCTTGTATTAAAACTATAATGAAAAAATGTAGCAAGCGTATATTGGCACTGTTACTTGACATGGAGACCAAATGACAATGATGAGCATGTAAGTGACGACAGCAAAAAGGAAGTTGCACAAAGAAGGAAAGAGTGCACAAAGTACCTTGCGGCATTGCTCTATAATATAAAAACATCTCAGGATAAGTGACCAACATTGTTCCGTTGGATGGGCTCGAAGCGTAATGTCTTTGTAGTAGTATCACACACTCCAAAGGTTGCAATACGTGTGAGCCCTAATGACACAAGGTAGAGATGTCAAAATACCGAGTTTTCATACATTTTCTTGGTCGATCGACGACTTTCGAGTTTATACTAACTAAGTAACAAGAATGATACACTTCAACTTTTCTATAATGCGCTAATTTTCATTGAAACAAAATGCAAAGTAAGTTATCATCATAGGAACATCATAGAACTAAAAAGTCGTACTTGTGCGGTTTATTAGCAGAGTGCTCTCATTTTCCTTACTGATTATAATTGATTTTAGAGTTTCTGCAACAAATTGTAACATCATTTCACACAAAGGCTTACAGGATGTACTTCAGTAAAACAGTAATTATCAAGGGTTATCTTTATATCGATACCGTGAATGAGAACTCTCGCAGCAGTGAGATAAAAAAATAAAGCTTCAATAAAAGTAAAACTGACGACGGTTAAAATGTCAATCAGTTTCTTCGTTTAACGGTATCTCGTTAATTTCAATGAACTGTAATGCAAAAATGTATTCAATTCACTACCATGAATTCTTTCATGAAGAACTTTTTGGATAGGAATGTGGCAGCAACGGAAGTGCTAAAATGACCTCGAAGAACATTACTGATTTTAAATTTATGTATCCCATATAGAATCAGCTCAGTACGGGAAAAGGCTTTCTCGAAGTAAACTTCAGGGTTAGAAACTTTTGAGAGGGAAATGGATTACAGATTTTAGGATAATACGCGACGTTATTTCTTTGAGTACATTTAGATAACCATCGAAAACTAACTGCTTTAGGTTAACCTTGCCAGGAAAGTTTTAATTGCGTGTTCTGCGCTTTATGAGTGGTAATGAAAAAAATATATAAACGAGCAAGGTCACTGAAATCGAAAGGGTTTAATTATACGTCAAATATATTATGACATGAGATGTAAGAACCGTTTTTAATTATTTATGTCTGGTAACTTTTGTAGATTGTTAAAGAGTTTTCACTTTCTTTGTAGGTATATATATTTTTGTAACGCGTAGTAGAAATGGCCACTGTGTGTTATTAATCAATCAAATACCAGAAATTTTTCGATAATAAGACCTACTTCTTCTTTTTTTCAAGAAATTGAAATTGGTTACAAATAAAATTTGTCACACGAGCACACACCTTTCGATTGTTTTCGTTGATTCAAAAATGATTAGCAAAAGCGATTACAAAATACTTATGCCACCCCCAAAGTTAGCAAATTTACGTAATGGGATGCATATTTTTCAGCTTAGAATCAGTACGCGCGATTGTTTTTGGGTGACAGAGTTAACATTACTACCACACGATTTCATCTTTTTATCAGTCAGTTTTTTATCAATAAACAATGAAATGACTTTTTTCATAATTGACCGTCCTTCCAACAAAGTATATAAAAATGGATTATGTCACAACAACGAACTCAGTATGTGTTTGTTTCGCACATGAGGTGCAAAAACACATTCACTTATGAAGATTCCATCAGGAACTAAAAACGCAACTTGTATGGTAGAGAGAGAACGTTGCAGCATTTAAATAAATACACTGAAAGATGTATTTCCAAAGATTTCATCGTCGACACCGCGGTTGTTGCGCTAGTCTCAGAAACATAATAAAATCATGACTTATCCTGATGGGGATAAGTGCCCTTCTAATCAAGTCGATCTGCTCGTGTTCTCTATTCATTTCCTATTTTTTCACATTGACAAATCTATCCAATCAAACATTGAACATGCCTTGCGGCTCTTGTGGCAGGCTCGTGATCCCAACCATTTACCTACTTTTTCAAACAAATTATCTAGGTATCACGATCAATTAAAAATGGCACATCAATGCACATTTTTGTAGTATACACTGTAAGTAACCTATCCTTATTTATATGTCCCATTAGGTACAACAGATTCAAACAAATCGTAACATGATTGCCAACAATCAAGCGTGACATAGTGATCAGTACAGATGCCACATCCAACATCGACAAGTCTGAACATATTTTGTTTCTTCAGCATTTGCATTGTTCCTCTTTTCTGATATCCAATCTCCATCTCTGTTACGTAACATTCCTGAGAAACAACGAGCACACGACAATCCGCTGCTTAATTTTATTCTTTGGTTTTTTGTCTCATTTAAATAATAGTTAAAACAATGCAACATCGGTGACTAGATAAACTATACACGTGCTAAAATATGATCATGCAAAATTTGTAACAAAAATACAAGCTTATTAAGCCAAAAACATTGCACCAGTACAAGTCGTGCCTTACAAGAGCTGCATTAGTTTCAAAATTCAAAATTGTGGATTAAAAAGAAACAAAGGTCTATTTGTTGCAGTAGTGGTTGACGATGGTGCTAACAGGAGAATCCCATCAAAAGATAAATGCAGCTTTAATGATGATAATAGGCAGTTAACAATAAAAATGCATTATATTTCATAGCACGACGCTTGCTTGAACCCATGGCAGTTTTCAAATTTTCATGCTAACTTTTTTTCTTTTTACCCGCAATTGTGGCTGTGTTGGTTTGGTTTTGTATACTGATTAGATGACGGCCATGTCTGATTACTGTTTAGGTACAATATGACTGAATTAGTTGATGCAATCAAGCGTGAAAAAAAGTCACAGGATTTGACATTCAAAATTGTATCCATACCAAATCCCCTTGACTCTTAGACAAAGATAAAAATAAGCTTTTGTATACACACCCGTGCCATACTACTATCAAAAATACTATACACTGTTACACCTATTGGACTTGATTGTTAAACTGTAACACAACGAAAACAATGCATCTTATATATCTTATCAACAAGGGAATTCACCACACAGGAGCCAATGCATCACTAATATCGTGCCACTGAGTGCAATG
>VICI01001217.1:0-24660 GCA_019593645.1 Akabosia matsudoensis | reverse complement strand
AAGCTTTTTAACCAAGCTTTTTAGCTAAGCTTTTTCTTTTGCTTTCAGCTTCGTCTTTATAAGCTTTACAGCTTTTATTTGATGAGAATCTCTAATTCTTTTGATTAATTTTCACTACGGAAAGAGGAATCTTTAGCCGTATCAAATTGTTACTCACCATTTTATTCTGCAATCGCATCCGGCCGACAACCGGCTACTATACTTTTTTAAACTATACGTGCGACTATCTTTTATTAATCGTCCTGGTACCAAACTTGATAGTCGGTCTTATTTTCGTAGCATAGATTTGATTGGATTTTATATTATAGTAAAATTTCTAAAATTAACAGTTTCATCCTGGTTTCAACAACTTCCATCATACCCCGGAACCTACCTAAAACATTGAAACAGTCTTTATTCAACCAATATTTCTTTCCTTATTTTGTAATTTCGCGAGGAGAGAACTGGAAATCCAACGAGTTCACGCTTACATCTTCACTATTCGTCTGAATACTTTGACCCTCGATAATGTCGTACCTTCGGAAGCAAAAAGATGCGTGTGGTCGGTACACGCCAAAGCCTATGCAAGCTGATAAATCAACTGTATACGAAGATGAAGGCTCTATACCAATGCAAGATCAGATTGATAATCTACGTGCGAAAATATCGCTTAAGGAAAAGTACAATAAAGCGCTACAGGAAGAATTATTGGAAAGCAATGCCGGTGCAGCAAGTATGATCACCGAATTAACTCAACAAAACAAGCAATACCGTGAAGACCTCATGGTGGCAAAAACTGCTGAGAAGATTGCGGTGAAAAAGGCTTTAAGAAGTTATCGGGCATTCCAATTAGCAGTTAGCGAGAAAACTGCAGAAGGTGTTATTAATTGGTTGGACGATAAGTTGTTTGATCTGTCTAAACAACTTAATGAAGGCGTATACAAATTAAAAGTAATGCAAACTCGATTGCAAGAGGCAGAAGAAAGTTTGCAACATTTGGAAAACTGTCCACTTCCCGGAGCCGAACCTTGGGAGAGAAAGATTACAGAGGAGATGACTGCACTAGAGTGCAGTATCGAATCTACGAGAGGTAATAATGGATCGGGAATCGCATACAATTGATTTCAACTACGCACAAGCGATAGTCTTTGTATTTTTTGTATCTGTCTTCAGGTCTTCACGGCACTGCCTCTATTATAAACCGAAAGTACCGGGAAATCCTGACCAGTCTTAAAATGGAAAGAGGAAAATGGCCTAATGTTACAAATCAGTTGGAGCAATCACTCAATATACTGCAGGCTGAGTTAGCCAGTTTGGAAGCCATGTATGAGGACGCCAAAAGGGTAAAAAAGCAAATATGAGCATATGGTCTCCTAACTTTAGCTGGCCCATAAAATCATTTTCCCATTTGTTGTTACGTAGTTTCGCGATGAAGCTCAGGAAAAGCTAAAACTGACCGAGGAGGAAGCACATGAAAACCGTAGACAACGGCGCGCTCAAATGTTAAAAATGAAACGGTCAGTGGAGAAAGCACTTAAAGCCAATTCAGCAAAGTATGCGGCAAACCCTGCTATATCTTCTACACCTATACGGAACTCTTCCTCTCAGGCACCTGAAAACTCAGGAAATGGGCCACAAATCCTTATGGATATGAAAAGAAAACAAGCTCTTCTGCAAGAGTATGAGGATTCAGTGAATAGGCTTGTTGATGTTATGAGGGTCCGAGATGTACGGCAATGTCCTGGTAGGCTTGCAACAATCCGAAAAGTTGCAGAAATGATGAAACAGGAAATGGCCCTACAAGAAGAAATGAAAGACTTGCTTACGAAGCACAAGTATCGGCTGCAACTTATTCTGTATTATTTTAGATACAGCGGTGATGTAAAACGGGAAGAGTAAGTTTAAGATGGTGTTTCAGTCATTTTCTTCAAACATGTGCAATGAATAAAATTAAATGTATCCAACGTGTAAATGTAGATACAATGATAAGATCGAAGAGAAAGAGGATAAACTGAAAACCATCGCAGATGAAGACCAAGAGAGAATCTTTGAAACCAGTAAAGACGGTGAGATTCTATCCAATTTACGATTCGTTATGATTGGCATGGAAGAGCAGCTTTCACAGGGGAAAAAGAAGCAAACTCCAAGCAGTCCAGACTTGAAAGAAAACTTGAAGCGAATCGTGGAAAAGATTAAGCAACTCGTTGACAGTCTAGAGGAGATGAGAGAATTGTTCCCCAACCCACCACATCGATCATATGCACCTTTTGTCAAACTGAACCACACAACCAACCGCCATATTCGCTCCGGGTCGCTAGACGAAGTTGAAGCGGACGATTCTGATCAAGAGCTGGATATACCAGACTCCAACATTCCAAATCGCCAGGAGCTGAAACACGCCAGTGAACGCTTTCACTCCCAAGCTTTACTTCGACGAGGCATAAAGTAAAAACAAAAAACTGTGTAAAATGGTAAGCGGACGACACGCGCAAAAAAAGTACAAAATTAGTAAGTAGCCTACCAAGAAATAAACGCATGTGCCGTACCAAAAGATTAAAAAACGTAGATGATTTTCTTCACGCGACCTAGTTTCCTTGAAAAGAGAGTCCACTCATACATTTTTCTGATGTGTCGGACGACATAATTTTTTCTCTGGAAAAAAAGTTTAGTTGTAAAAGATGAAGGATACATTCTAGGAGTGGATTTAATTAGTGAAGTTGTACGCTGGAGAAAAATTTGTTGTATATTGTCATCATCTATGCTAATCTCTTGCGAGTTCTCTAAGCATGTCAACTATACTCTTTCATTCAGACTCAAAAACAAGAACTCTGTAGAATGTACGGTTTACTGTATAACTGTTTTGTTTCATAAAAACCTCTAGTTTTTGTTATGTTAATCCCTGATGGCCGTATCACTATGATCTAAGCGCTTACCGACCGAATCAAGGCTGTAAATGTTTAGTATCATTTCTGCGAATTTTTGTCTGAGTATGCAAATTTTCAGCAAAATGACACATTTATCCTGCCGATGCAAATGTGTTTAGACTATAGGACTCCACTATTGCTTATGGGGACGAAGGAAACTTTTTATCTTCACCAAAAGAGAAAACTACAATTTTAGCAGCTATCATTCCCCTTTTGCCATTTAAAAAAAATTCATAGAAAAAACTGCAAAATATAAAAAATGAACTTAGTGTGTAATGTTTGAAGAATGTAAATAGAGTGCCAAAATAAATAAAAAAGTTTACTCGCTGGAGGATCTTTATATCAGTGCTGAGTGCTGACAAGGCGTCATTGTCCTTGAGAGAATTTAGGATAAAACTGTATAATATTTTAGGTATATCTGCCTTGTTCACGAAACTTTCTACTATTCTCATCGGAAATCGTCATCATGGTTGAAGTGTAATATTTTCTAAAATTAAAGTGGATTAGGGCATTTAAATTAGGTATGTCGTGTATGCTATAGTACCGTTTTTGTTACAACTTACTTTATTTCTATCGAAGAAGCACTGGTGTTTTTGCTTTCACGGTAAAAGTCTTTGCATATTGCGTTTGCGTAGCGTATTGCAAGTGTGTAAAATAAAATGAAGCTCTGATCTATTATAAGCTATCAACATTTTATTAAAAACTAAGGACTCCATCAACTGAAGTCACCACACACTAACAGTTGATCTATATTGCCTGCGGGTTCAATATCAAAATGGATTTGCAAACAAGCTGGAATCGGATATTTGTACAAATTAAATATTATTTTCTTAACGGAGCAGTCACTTCCTATGCTGATATTAAAACCGCAGAGGAAAATAGGGTTTGGGAAGGAAGCTAATTTTGTGGGTTTTAGTACAGTCCTGACTTCGGGGCATCCATATCCATTGCTTCAGGTTTCTACAACTTCATATATTCCGCTCTTCAGAACTATGTAAAACTTTCTGGAATACAAACAGCAGCATACTTTTACAAACATTTCGTAAGGTTATTTATATCTGACAACCATCTACGTATATACCTGAAACGGGTGAAAATGTTTTGAGTGTGGATGAAAGTCGATTTCAACACGGAAATTACTTGAGTATATCCGTAAAAACAAGTAATTTCCTGTTCTTTTCCCTGAGGCAAACTCCAGATTCCGCTGTAGACTTGCTTTTCTATATAAACCGGAAAGATTCTAGTCTCTTGTGTTTCAAAGACTTAGGTATATCAAATCAACAGTAATTAGGAAAGCGCGGAACTGTATGACAAACAGGAAGAAAAGGTGGATTGTTGTTGGACAAAGATATACATAGGTCCAGAAACTATCCCAGTTTCAGGAAAAACTCTATGACTTTTCTTTTTATAGCCAAACATCCCTTGCTCTAAAAATAAAATAGAAAGGGTTCAAGCAAGTTGAATTCTTATGAGCATCTCCTGTAATCCCCACTCTCAGTGATGCTTCATGTAAAAATAACGTGCAATGAGTAGCCCGAATTTCTTTTAATGACCGCATGGTAACTTCAACTACAGTAAAGGGAATAATACTATCTGCAGTACTAGATTACTGGATAAGTGGCTGCATCAACGTTCACTATACTCAAATCGTATACACAATTAAATTGTCAAGAGGGTCGAATCTGGAACTAAATAAAAGTATTTCAATATCATAAATGTCGAAAAAACATTCTCCATCAATGATTAGTTCCTTAGGCAGTTCTTTCACACAAGTTGAAAGTGTCGTATCTTCTATACACACCTGTATGAAAAAAAGGCATAAATGGAATCTTATTCTCAATTATAAATAATATCATATAACCTTTATACGACGGCTATTACAAAGGTGCTTATATCAATCATTATGCAATCCACGAAAGGGAAATCTATTTTTACCACTTTAGGGTCGAGATACACTGATGATAAATGCGCACGGTATTGTCTCACCAAACCCACCTTCGATCGTAACTAGATCGGGTTTGTGCAGCACACCCCAAAGTTAAAGTCTCACGGACCTAGCAATGATTTTTTGTTCAGGTCCCTACTGATCTTATAATTCCCTTCACGGCGAGAACAAAAGATATACCAAATGAATTATGTAGGTAATCATTACCCTCCTCCCCAAGCTTAGCAAGGACTCGAGCGGATCATAATTCAAAGAAAAGTGAAATTCAGAAAGGGTGCATTTTCCCCAGAAAGGTTTGACTATACAATCTAAATTTGGGTCAACCAAGTACAGGTCCCACACGTAACATTTTTACTTGTTACACTTTTCCATGTAACATCATTTTTGTCCTGATTTCTAATTGGAAATGTTATGCTACTTTGAGGCAGATTTGATGATAGGTGTTTAGTTGTCATTTGATCCTTGGAGTGAACAGTGCCAGGTTTTTAGTTCGACGGAAATCAACTAGCAAGTTAATGGCTGAAACAAATCATTAAGATGGGTCTTTATTTTGTAAGTGATAGGGTTTCATTCATAGTAATTCAAGTTGTCGATTTCCGGGTTATCTGTGTTTTTGAGTGTTTCATTATAATTGCTTACCCTGTGTTTCCCAGATTCTACTCTGCTTCATTGCTGTACAGTCGGCAATGAGCAATGCTTCTTCTGGCCAAACGGACCTGGAAGCGGATAAGGCTCGCAGCGCCTGGAATTTTGGAGCACATCATCCGATAAAGCGTTCATCGTACTGGAATCGGCCCAAGAATGTTGCTGGACCAGGATCCGTCATCGTCAATCGTCGATCAGGTAAGGAATTCATTTCTCAAGTTGGAGCAACGAGTGGACACCAATTCACAATAAAACAATACCTGAAACACAGGCACCATCAGTGCGCAATACAATCTGCACAGAAGAAAGCCAAACTCAAAACGACGCCAGTACAAGCCGTATCGTCCTCAAGTAAATTATCAACAAACTAACAGCCAACAGCCCAGCTACCCAACCTCAGGAAGGTCATTGTCTAGTCACAGTAGTCACACAGCAAGAATGACTTATGGGCGTCCACGGAAGAGCTACCGAATGCGGGATCCTATCCGACGGCGTTTTATGAAAGAGGAACTCTGGAGTTTGGATAAAGGAGAGACATATGCTCTCAAAGAAGAAGATTTGGACCGGGACGTGATCTACCGACGTAGGCATTACGAAAAAAATGCCGTAGACCAAGATGAAATCCCTGAACACCATAAAAAACTTGCGACCAACGCTGAAAACATGGTGAATCTGGCTGAATCCAACAGTACTGGAAGTAGCAGTCCACCAAGAATAGTTCATCACCATCATTATTACGAAGTTAAAAATCCAACACCAAAACCTGCTCAACGACCTAGTCAGACACCAATGCACGCTATCCAGACAGGTGTGGCTCCTAAACCCATTCCCATGCCGTTGCCCAGAATTCATAATCCCATTCCGCTAGGTTGTCTTCTGGCGGTGCCTGTGTTTCACCCAATAAGACCTCGTCATCATTTGGCATGTCTCTTATCTATTCCAGGAACACCTAATTTGCTTAAAAAGCGACGGAAGAGGCAAGCAGAGCTTCCCACAATTACCATTATGACCCCTAGCGCCACCCACACGCAATCGGTGTTGGAGCAACTGTTCAACGGTAACTCAAAGTAAGACATCTCGGGCGTATAAGCCCTGTAAATTATATCCTGTTACGAAACAGTCTTATAATTTCATTTCTATATAATAGATATGCGCCGATGATGAGAAAACATTACTCCAACCACGTTGGTAACGGCAAAAATCCCGGTGCTCCTCCAGGCCCACAGGCCGGAAATTTTAAAGTACCTGCTACCATAATCGCTCCGCCACAATTCGAAAAGGATGACATTCTCAATATGCTTCTCGGATCGGGAGGAGTTTCCGTAGATAAACTTGGATCGGTTGTGTCCACCAATAACAGATACGTGCGATATGGTAGAGGACTACCTAACAGCAAGGCTGCGGCCACTCCACCGGTACAAAGTTATCGCCAGGGAAGACACCTCTCCTGGATGCCTGAAAATGCTAAGGCAAGACCTTCAGCTGCAAACAATATTCAACAAATAATTGAAGGGAGTGGAAGTAATCATGTGGCTGCAGTAGCCAAATCCCCCCAGCGGCTGGTCCAACATGGAAGAAATCCAGTGGTCCATTTAACTCCTCCCCCGCCACAAAAGTCCCATTATGCCCCATCCCAACACTCCCTTCCCGTGCATCCTAATACCAAGCAATCGTCCTCACGAACGCTACCATCACCACAACGATTCCCATCTTCCCAGCAGATTCAACCTTTACCACCAAGTCCTTCCATGATTCAAAACCCGGCCCAAGCGCCAATAATCCTAAATCTTCAAATCAGTCCAGTAGTCCAAACACCTCATCATGAGCATGATCACACCGAGCACGCACCGGTTCCAGCTTCGATCCCTCCACAATTGCCTCCTCCGGTCGGCATCGAGGAATCCCCAATCGAACAAGAATTAAATGAACCAATAGACGTCGTAACTTCATCTGGAAAGTCTCATAAACTTGATGTGTTTAAATATACTGAACTTGTTCCAGTCTACATAGGGAAATCCAAGCACAACAAGCCAATTAAGTCATACAGTTCAGACTCTAAAGACTCCAAGTTCTACCTTCGTAAATTGAAGCCGATTTCGCCTGAGGAAGATGAAGGTAGTAATGATGATGAGCTCGACAATTATGATAATTCTGTCGACTTTCAAGCCTCCCCTTTGATAGAACCTAACAGAGAGCCCTTCACGGATAAGATCAATTATGCGCACGATGGTCCTTCATACACGGACACTCCCATCTCAAGCTGGCAACAAGACAGCGCCAACCAGGTCACTGATACTGTGAGTGGCAAGACCTTGTCATTTGCTGTCAAAAACAACAACTTCCATGATCAATTAGACAGCGTTTTACATGAAATCGCAAGTCTGGAACGGGAGGCATCCTCGAGTCAATCTATGTACGGGAATGATGTCTATGAAAATTTACATACCAGCAGCAGCAACGTTTATTACAACCCTGAAAAGTACTACCAAGCGTCGAAAGTTACAGATCAAGAACCTGACGCAATATTAATCAACGTGCCAAAAGACATATCTAACGAGCCATACGTAAAGAAAAAGTAATTGGATCTTGGGTTTTATTGAATTTTAATCTTATTTTATTATTTGTCGCAATAATTATTAGTATGTATTTGGGCTGTTCCATTTCGAGGTGCTTACCTCTGTTTCGTGCTATAATCTATTATCAAGCGTTTGAGATATTAAATTGTTTATTTGAGCATCGTCATTTTCAAATGGATTGATACACATCGCTACAAAACTGGCCATTTCAGAAATGCCGTCAATCATTATAATAGCATTTTCGTTTTCAATATTTCATACAAAAAAGCCAATGTGCTGAGCAACACTCCAAACCAAAACATATAAAACAGCCCTGTTAAATTATTCATGCTTAGCATGTCTGTGTCCCCGTCGTCAACTTCGTGATTTTCCATTCCAGTTTCCTTTCGCCATTGATGCTTTTCACGTTGCAGGTTCCGATCGTCATCAACAGTCCATTTTCTTGCCTGTCCAGAAGCAACAAGTATTCGAATTACCCGATCGAAATTCGGTAAAAGTATTGAGTTTCTTTGTGTGGCAATTCCCAAAGGTACAAACAAGGTTTTTTCTTCGTCGGACGTAATTACAGGACTCTTCCCATGAATAAAGGTCAAATTTCTGGAACTCACATATTGACTGGTTCCTATCCATGTGACACATGCATACTTTGTTCGCAAAGCTAACTGGAAACATTCTAACGCCTCTTTTGGTGGGTCCATTTTATTGAAAACATCCTTCAGTATGGAACTTGTTGAGGATTCAAAGTGGGCATATAGACTTCCACCACCAACCATGGCCCATTTGTAACCCATTTTAGGATTAATCAACTGCTTGAAATTTTTTGGTTGTGGATCGGTCAGAGGAAATGCTAGCAATCCCACGATTTTTGAAACGTATACGGTGCTGATGACAAGGCTTGCCAATAGCCAAGTTCCAAGTACTATTCTTTCTGGAAGTGCTTTAGGCGAGGGCACCTCCTTACCGACCAAAACAAACGCAATTCGAAGGACATGCAAGAATTTGTCTGTTTGAAGTGAAGAAAACGTCCGAAGTAGTATAATGGCAGTGAATACTGCACAAAAGGATATCCCAATAGCTATCCAAGTAGTCCACGCAAATGGCCAAAATATGGCATGCCAGGAATACGAAAATGATGGTTGTCCGATTACAAAAGTCCCCCAAACGTACGTGAGACCTTGGGTGAAGCCAAGGACTGAATAACGTGTATATGAATATGAGGTACAAATGCTGATGTGAGCTTTTCCGTTAATAACATCTCCAACTGCTCCATTCCATTGTCCGTTTGGTAACAGTTTTCCACTATCATTGTTTGAAGATGGAAATATTGAGTATGTGTAATTATAATGATTCAGGATATTTTCAAGGGGGTACTTCACGGACCCCCGCTTGCAGGCCCAACCCGTAGCGGTTTTTATTAACTCAACTATAAAAAGATACTTTGTCGGTGTGCTCACTTGTAGGGTAAAACCATGTCCGTTGGTAGACCAGTCAGGGAATATCTTTCTAATGCTTTCACCACCTTCGACTTGTATGACTTTCAACGGTTCAATGCAAGTCTGACAAAAGCTGTGAGAAACTATATGGCTTGCTGAGTAATAGTTTATTAGTAAATTGAACCTAAGTTTTTTAACTACAGCTGGGACACTAAGATTACGTGAGAAGAAAATATAGTAGTCGTCGTTGGGTTTGGTGGGTTGATGCAGATCAGGAATCAAAAGTTTCTGGAACAGATTCCAGTTGTTGTTGCTTATGAAAGTAACAACCAACGAGCACTGAGGGTTGTGCTTTCGAATACTTGTTGTGAATTTCGTGTTGTGTGAAACGAGGTCAGTGTCGAGATTTAAGAGGAACTTTGATTGCTGGAGTTGCGACGAAACTATTAGATCGTCAAAAACGACCAGCTCACGTTTGTCAAGATGATGACTTCCAGAGCGATTTTTATTTGAAACAAAAAATATGTCACATCTTCCAAAATGATGTTGAAAATTGAAGACCATTAAAGTCTCAAATTCACGATAATCAAGTGCAATAGTTGGCAAAAATGAAACGAGGAAAATGTTTATGCAAACATATACAGTTTTTAAAAACATGTACATGGTTTAGCGAGGTACATAGTGTCGCTTGATAACTTCCAGTAAATGAATGCTACTTAATGGAATATTGCTATCCATATACGCTCAGTTTTTCTAGCATTTGTATTAAATTCCATTAATTTTCTTTATTAATCAATGTTCACATCATTACGACATACTAACCTTATAGCCAATAATCGTATTAAGTAGAGAATGTTATTGGGGGACAATGTTACTATCTTTCTGATGAAACTCTGAAAGTTTTTCTACTCGTAAGAGAACACCAACAGTGCTCAACAAACGACCATCGGTGAGAAGATTTATGATACGAAGCGCATTCCAAACAATCAACACACAACAAGGCCTAATTACCATAATCTTGTTTGGTTCTTCATTGGGCCCGTATTACAAAACCTTTTTCGTTCTTGTGTTTAATTAGTATAGCATTTTTTAGCAGTTCATGTTGTTCATTCTGTGTACTGAACAACAACTCTATCGACTTATTTTTTATCAAATGAGTTGCTCATAGTTTAATTAAAGTAGGTTACTACCTACCTACTATACCTACACAGGTGCATCTTTCGAAAAATTTCATTTGTTTAATAATCGTTACTCATTGGTCAACGAAGGAGAAATGTTATATATATAGGACACGAAAACCCGGATAGCAGTAGCAAGTAGCTATGAAAAATGCTGAGAAAGATTAGTACTTTTTTGGACGATGTACCTCTAACCTATATGATACTGATACTGGCAGATCCACGGAAAAAATTAACACCGACATACAGAACGCCTACATTTTATGAAAGTATCTATGTTGCACATTCATTTACGCGTTTTTGCTTGATTGCGTGTCTAATAGATTCACGTGTCTATTTATTGTCTAAAAATAGGCGTTTGGCTTGTCGGGACAAAATCTTAGTACGTATTATTTTATTTGTTGATTGATTTTTGTCAGTCACACGTGTCAGTTTCGCGTTACGCTTATAGTATAATATGTTCAGAGTTCCTCCTTTCCTACATCCTAAGAAGAATCCATGAACATAATTTCACGGGGCAGTTTATTCCCAAAAGTATGTTATTTAATCTTGCGCTATATGCCGTGAAAGGGTTTTATATTTAATATGTGGTCTGATCCCCAACCACTTATTCACTTCTTCCAAGTTCAAATTGTTAGTTTTAAATTTTAATTTCATTGTGTTACGTTACACTATACATCAATTTTCAATCTTACAAACAATGTCCCATGAAAATCATGGCTAATTAGGCAGGATTAGCTAAAGGTCTATATGATCCTTGCCAGTAACCTAAGGTACCATAGTCCCAAGTTTGATGCAAATCGGCAAAAATCTACAATTTCACCCCTGAACCTGGCCCCTGGGGTTGACTGATTGGGCTGATAATCTATAGTATCACCGTAAAAAGTTTGGTCCAAATCGGCCAAGGTATATGGCTTTTAGAGCACCCATAGGCAGACGGACAGACAAGCTCATCGATATGTCATTACTTGCTGAATATAGTCCAGCTTCGTAATAAAACTGACATGTCAATTTATGTGAACTTAAGTATGAATTGTTGGGCACTGTGTGTGAAAGTAAGTTACAATTCTAATCATTTTTCGTTAAAAAAAACTCGTATAGTATACGTATTAGAGATACAATTATACCAGTTATGAACATGTAAAACACACCAGTTAAATTTTTTAAGCTGAGCATATCTGGCTCCTTGTCATTGTAGAAATCGGATCGATCAAAAATTCCAGAACTCTTCTCCCAAATGATTTTTTCATTCTGAACTTGATTCAAGTCTTCCTCAATCCATTTCGAAATTTGACCTGTATCCACTAACATTTGTATCACTCTGTTAAATCTGGGTAGTAAAATTGAATTTCTTTTAGTTGCCAATCCTAAAGGCACAAACAAGGTTTTGTCCTGATCCGCCGTAAAAAATGGCGTTTTCCCGTTTATTATTGTGAAATTTCTGTATGAAACATAATCGCTGGTAATTTTCCATGTGATGCACGCAAATTTAATGCGCAACGCTTCCTGCATACATTCAAAAGGCTTCATTGAAAGTCTCATCTTCGTAAATACTTGTTTCATGACAGGGTTGGTTGATGACGCAAAATGTGCGTACAAATTCCCCCCACCAACCATTCCCCAAGTATACCCCATTTTTGGATCAATCAGTTCCTTGAAATTTTCCGGTTGTTTTTCTAGAACCGGAAAAGCAAGCAGCCCTACAATTTTTGTCACATACAAAGTGCTTAGTATAAGGCTACAAAATAGCCATATGCTTAACAGAAACCGTGACAAAACTGCTTTCGGGTATGGAATTTCTTTTCCTACCAAAATAAAAGCAATTTGGATGATTGATAAATGCGAATCATAAGCATACAGTTCATTGCGCTGGATTCCTTTAAAGGCAATAATCATAGCCACCAAACATAAAATGATGAACAACCACATTTCAAGGGCAAACGGCCAAAATATCGCTTTCCAAGAGTACGTGTATTTTGGAGGGCCTAAATTAAAGGAACCCCAAATGTACTTAAATCCCCTAGAGAATCCTGCATCACTGTATCGGTACAGGTTGTATGAAGTACTTAATCCAAGATCCGCCCTTCCCTCAATGACATCTCCCATAACACCAGTCCAGCTTTTGTTTGGTAACTGTTTCCCGCTGTCTCCACCTCGAGATGGGAATATAATATAAGTGAAATTGAAGTGAGGGAGAAGGGAATCCAACACCAGCTTATCAGGACCCCGTCTTGCTTTCCAGTTGTTTGTGTCAACCCGGTAAAATTCTATAACTGATTTGTACATTGTCGGCGAGCTAATACGCAATGGATGTCCACGACCATTATGCGTCCAGTCTGGGAAATAGGATTCTAAAGTTGCATTGTACTTGAAGTGAATATGCTGAATCTTGGTGAGTGGAACTGTACAAAACAAACAATATGTGAGACCGAATATATCATTGACAGGACCTTTTCCTGGTGATGTAGGAAGAACCAATTTGAACTTTATATTGTAGTTTGCAGAGGATACAAAGAAGTCGTCAATGACGTGTGGAGGAATGAGAAAAATAAAGTAATCTGTTTGTGGCCTGATGGGTGTCAGGAATGCAGACACAAGAACTTTATCAAACACGTTCAAAAACTGTGTGTCTTTGCTTAAATAAGTCATTGCTATTGAACACTGAGCAAATTTTCTGGGTAGCACATTGACTGAAGATGAGTTTTGAATTAAACTTCTTGAAGTAAATACGAATGTAGGAGTTAAAGCGCTCTTTCGATGAATTTCAGCTTGGTTTGTCCACATATCTTTGGTATCACAATCCCACACCTGGAAAATGTCACAGTCTGCTGCGTGTATTCGAAGAAACGAGCTCAATATGTAGTTTAAATTTTGTCGGTATTGTAAGATTGATTTTGATTGAGACAGTACCTGACAATTTACAATAATGAAAGTTGTAGCAATAGAAAATAATACAGTAAGCTTCGAACCCATTATTGGGCCTATAGCCACCTCAATGCGACGACACCCCATTTGTTTTGGCCTTGTATAAAGAAATGCTGAGCGATCAATGAAGTAAACGATATTCATTTGCACTATTAAGAGGCTTGGAGCTTGAAGCCCTATTGCGTTTGCATAATCAACACTCGTTGAGGGGGAAATAATTTTCTTCGTTGCTTAATTGGATCTTTTATGATATGGCAAAGTAACTTAATATTTCCAGCTGTTGATCTGAAGAGATGATAATACTACACTTAATTGCAAAAATAAGAGCATAATCTTAGTGTATCCATTTACCATTACTTTTTAGTAAAAGCATAGTTTACAATCCAATTACATCACAATATTTCACGTCGAGTTCAAAGTCCTACTACGTACAAGAATGAAGAACAACTATTATGTATGGCCAACATCAATATATTATCTTTGTCTTAGTCGACTTTGTGCTTTAATATAGCACTTCTCGCGAATACTAAAATAGACCTACCTGTCCTCATTACCTTCTGCATGCAATACGACCTAGCCCTAGTATAATGTACATATTGAATGTTTGAAAACAAAACAATACTTCCACGAAAGTATTAAAATAAAGTGATACAATGATATTCAAAATTTTCCTATGGTTTAGTCTTCTACAGGAAATTAGCATATGAGGTATTAGGAAGAAATTTTTGTCCAACTTGTACTTCGCACGTAGATGAATGATCTTTTTTACAATTAGTCAAAAGAACATGATAGAGCATCGAGTTACGACAGTGCTTTTAGCGGGACTGCTGATTTACAGATCGATTTCTGCATTCCCTCAAAAGGACTGGATTCAAGGGAAATTTGAACTATCGAGTGATCCTGCAGATCCCGACTACAATGAATACCTCAAAGCGCTTGGTAACATTTTGTAACAGTAAACGGAAATATACTCCTAAATTGATTGTTTGCTACATCCCTAGGTGTGTCTGAGGTATTTCGCAAAGCCATGACAAAAGTACATGTCAATGTTGAAGTCAAAAAAATTGGGGACGATAAGTACAAATATAAGATAATCACGCCCATTCTAACCAAAGAGGTAGTCATCACATTGGGAGAAATTATTGAGGACAAGTTCTACGATGGTCGTCCGTACAAAGTAACACAAGCTCTTAACCACCTCTTTAGTTCTTGGCTACAAATTTCACCCATAATTTAATGTTTTCTGGGACGAAGACTTTATTCGTCCAGTCTAGTCCCGACTCGAAATCAATCAGACAAAAAATCACTTTGGACAATGCTGAAGGTGTAAGTGAGTATATATTTTCGGAAGCCGGACTGATTGTCAATCAAAGAGCGAAAAACAAAATAGCAACTCGTTCGTATACCCGTGTGTCAGAATTCAAGCCTGTGACTGTCAAGAAAAGAAGCACGAAAAGCAACTAACGGCTGGAGTAATTATGAGCTCAATGAAGTTATCACACGATCTAGATCTACGATTTAACTTATGAATGTTCTTACGTATTCAGAAAACAATTGGCTATATATACATACGTAGACCGATAGGGAAATACCTTTGTCTATTAATCGTTAATAAATTTCACGTATAAAATCAGCATTTGACACGATTTGATATGGTACCACACGGATGTCTCATCATTTGTACGGACTACGCAAGATGTCACATATCATTGTAAAAGTTATTTTCCTGTTTGCATATTTAGGTTTTATTGTATGTCATAATGTTGATCAGGGGAAAGTAGTAAAACCGTCTAAAAATGTAAGTAGTGAAACGCGGAAAAAAGTGTTACAAACTATATTTTCCGCCCGATCCATGGACGTGAGTAAACAAAAAAACTCGCGTATACAAGGGCGAACTATGGTTAAGAAGAGATCACTTCCGGAGAAAGATCTCTTCAGTTCTACGAAGCCATCGCTTGGTAAGGATTAAAATCGTGAATTCGATTGGATATTAAAATAATGTTTTGTCTGAACTTTGCAGTGAATTGTGGAACTGCGTACAACGTTGCCAAAGAGGAATATCTTTATTTTACGTTGGGTTCCCATTACACACCCTGTTCTTATGAATTCCTGGTTTGCTATTTTACAAACTTAAATGCTTTCTTCATCTCGTCTTGATTTTGTTCTGATGCTCACCACAATTTTTGGTTACCGTATAGGGAAGCTACAATGAGCGATGCAGCGTTGCTGTCTACTGTGCCGGCCAGATAAAGCTATCTCCTGCTGGTCAGGATGGCTGCGAAGATGAATTTTTGTACTTGTCAGACGGTACAACTGGCCTAATGACTGGGTGTGGAAACTTTTCTTTTGAAAAAACGCCACTCATCCCTCATAACGACGGGAAAGATATGTACATATTTTTGAAAGCGGACCATCCGGAAACAAAATGCATAGCCATGTGCGTAGAGGACTTGAATGCTACAGATTACGGATTAAACCCTCGTATGAAGCATGCCAAAAATAATTATTAGTTGACGATATTTTTTAAAGCCGCCGTAAGATTTCTTTTATAATTTCTTTTAGCCAAAAAAATTACGAGAAATCAAGCCTACTCACATTGGGAGGAAAGCACATGCAAATGTGGGCATACTGAAGGAGGCAATTCACAACAGGGTAGAGTGGTTGGGGGCAGTAACGTTCGACCATTCCAGTTTCCATGGCAAGCAGCTATCGTGTTTCCAGACACGAGAATGGGCTTTTGCGGGGGAACGTTAGTGAATGACCGATATGTGGTGTCGGCAGCGCATTGTTTCTTGGATCCTGAGAGTCCTGAAGACATTCAGGTTTTGCTACATGCTCATATTCTGGACCAGAATTCTCTACACGAGTAATTACACAGAGTCGCAATCGCAAATCATACAGAATTGGCCAACTAGACTTGCATTGAAACGAACTCCGTATTTTAGTGACCCTTCGAATAACGACATTCCGGGATGGACCCTACCGGATGAAACTGACGAGTCCGAAAACTCAACTCGTTTGAATGTTGTCGAGATACGGCTTCATCCTTTGTACAATAAAGAGACGTGAGTTGTAGTTATGAAAGGTTTGGGAATTATCAGTCACTAATTGAAAATACTGGAACAGATACGATTTCGATGTTGCCATTTTAAAACTTGCACATCCCGTCAACCTTCAAAATTCTTTGCTGAGGACTGCTTGCCTACCAAATGTTGACGAAGATTTGAAGTATAAAGATGGTGAAGAAATGCTCGTAACAGGATGGGGAAGACCATCGGAAAATGCCCTCGGGACATCACGCATTTTACAAAAACTAAGTGTTCCATACGTGAACTTGCAATCTTGCAGGAACTACTCCTCGCCTACGAATAGGCACTTGTGCAATGGCTTCATCGAAGGGGGCAAGGATGCCTGCTCAGGGGATTCTGGAGGACCATTGATTTATAGAAAAAGTAAGCATTATGTGCTAGCAGGAGTTGTCAGTGCTGGCCAAGGGTGTGCAAGAAAAGGTGAGATGCTGTTTGCGATCATGAAGCGAATTTAAAATTAAATACAATTTCCTGCTTAACTTGTATTGTATCACACAGACACTCTGGGGTTATATACGGATGTTCGAGGTAAGGTGATTGATAAACCTTCGCCTGCACAGTCACAGTAGACAGTTGTGTGTAAAAGTGTTTTTTTCTTCTTTTGTAGAAGTTGTTCAATGGATTCATTTCCACACTCCAGGAGCAATATCATGTCGGCGTGAAAAAATGAAACAATAATTTTGAGAAAAAAAAATTTGCCAATTATGAAATTCAAACTTCAAGCTTAAATACACACTAATAGTTTTTTATGTAGGTACATAAACAATTCGGAATAAGATGTTGCTAAAATAGCTAAATAAAGTCTTTACACAGCATTTGAAAAAAAACGCAATAGATCAATAGACGATAGAAGAACTGGGTATCTTTCCCAGTAAACTGATAATTTTGCTTAATGCGTCATGGCCAGATGCTCCCATGGAGTTCGGCAACCAAACACAACTAAAGATAACATCTGGATCTGAACTTTAATATATCTACAGTGGAAAAATCTGCAAATCGAAAAAGTTACAAAAGAATGATTGATCGATGATGGTTTCTATTTTACTTTTAGCATGCACTGTCTATTTCAAGCCACCATATGAATTGCTTCATATAATGTAGTGAACCCGTTAGACTGCAACCAATCACGTTTTGAAAAAGATCTATGGTTTTTTAATTCCGCTTTTATTGTCTGGGAACCAAAAGTTTGCATCATGGCGATAGAAAAATATTCATGTTCAATTATTCAATGTCTTAATCATTATAATGTATGAGTAATGAATTATGATTCGATTGGGTATAAAAACCGGAAGACTAAGCAATCCAAAGCATCAGTTCATGATCCCTTCAATTCTTACTAAATTTCTGTACTCTTACACACTACCAAGTCCCAATCGATACGTGAGACCAGGTATTGAGACAATGATTTCCTCCAAAATACATCTCGCTCTTAGCTTCATATTGCTGGTAATGTGTGTTATGGCTGTAGTTAAGGTACTACCCAATTGGTGAATACTATGCCAAACTTATTTAAAAATTTAACCCCAAAAGTTGATAATCTATTGCTTCGAATAGGCCCAGAACTGTGGAATTCGTGGGGAAGGATGTGCGGAAGGTCCCTGTGGAAACACTAATCGCTGTTGCTGTTCGGGGGTCTGTAATACCGGTGGAAATGCGTGGGGTTTCTGCACTTAGAACTGGCATATTTTTGCGAACCAATAGAAAAAGGAACCAATGACTTGGTCTGCCAATGAACGTTTGTTAATTTAAACGAAAATTGAAATGCGAAACGGTGCAATTATAGTATACAATAGCGAATACATAATAAAGAATCAGCATCAACAAAATCCACCGTATTGGCATCGCATTTTACTTCGTAATTCGTCCCTTCCCAGCTCAGAAACATGTCCTCTAGAATCATTGTATCATCAGATGTACAAAATAGTATAACGGGCATTAATGGATTCATGTCATGTTGAATTAAACTTTTTTAAATTCCCAAGTACAAGTAGATAGATAGGTTTCAAATATGACCTTCTGGAGTACATGCATGGGTTTACCGCATGGTTTCCTTCGCCTATTACATTTATAACGCAATCTGAAATCGTGGAGCTTCAGATCAATCCGAATTAATCCAAAGTCGTAAAACGACATAATTGATGACAAGGAGAAAAGAGTATCCCGTCACCCGCGAATGACCTTCAAGAGCTGTTGTTTTTTGTTTCCAAAAACAAAAACCTATTCCGATTACATACATTTACATATGAATGAGTACGTGACAAAGATTTGAAAATATTGTTGGTAAATTTTTTCTTAGGGTACACGTTTTTCTGTCTTATCACTTTGAATTTTAATGAAAACAACATATTATGAACAACGTTACGAGACCAGGTAAAATGCGTATCACTCAGTATCGATCCATTGACTATTTTGGATTTTATGTGTTGTATCGGAACTGCATTATTCAGTATAGATGACGCTATAATGTACGGCGACGCACTAGGCTTCCAATCACTGAGTTATGGAAGTATTTACAGTGTTTTATCTAGTTTGTTGTCACATTTTGATAAAAAACCCGAATCAGTTGAAAAATATGCACCAATCATTGAGTTTAATTACCAAAAACTCCGCAGTATAGCCAGGCCGATAATGTAGAGAATTTTCTGTTTATGGTAGGCTACAAGAAGGGGGTAGGTTATAATCTGTGGCTTTACGGTATGATACGTTTGGGTATAAAAGTGGGAAGAAGAGGAAAATTCGAAGCACCGGTTTCGTCAGTTGCTTAGTGAATTTCTACTCTCTCTCTTTTGTACAACTGCCTAAATTAGTGCTTCTGAGTACTGACATTGGAAGACAATGCTTTCCTCCAGAACACGTTTCACTCTTTTCTTGCTATTGGTTGCAATGTGCATTATGGCAGTTGTTACGGTACTATCCATCTATTTCCTTTTTTTTTGCATTGATACACATTCTTAATTTCAGCAAATAATTATGTATTGATTTCGAATAGGCCGAGAAATGTCGAATGCGTGGGGAAGGATGTGCGGCCGGTCCCTGTGGAGATGGGATACCCTGCTGTTGTTCACGCGTCTGTAGTACAGGGGGAAATCCGTGGGGATTCTGCACTTGACCCGTAGACAGGGTGTATGCTTCAAATATGAACGTTTCCCTTTTACTTTATCTGTTAACCTGGTTTTATGAAGTTTTATTTCAACCGAAACTTAAATTCTACAGATCAATTCAAGTACTAAGTATGCACAATAAAGAACTAGTTTCAACAGTTGTGAAAGAATGGACTTTATTGTTAAAGCATGTAGGTACAATTCGTCCTCTGTGCTACCACAAACAGCAAATAATTGCTGTTTAATAATGGTAGCAGCAGGCATTGTGCGAAAAACTATGGACTCATGTTAAAGTAGACTGTTTTGATCCCCAAATCCAAGTAAGTAGAAAGCTGACCTTGTGGAGCATGTGCATTTATTTTCCGCATGGTTTCCTGTGTCTGTATCAGAATGCATTCATCAGAATCACTATCTGCAATTTATTAATACATTTAGATACCTTTTTGAGCATCCGCAAAAGATCCATGCGATGCGCTTCTTCCATGATAACCTTTGCTAAACAATATGTGTACCAAGTTCCCAAATACAAGTCACGATTAGCCACAAACCCAGGGATGGTAGAGAAGCAAGCAATAGTATCGTCAATTGGTGTTTGAAGATACCCATCCACTTCCAATCTATCGTTAGGTGGCCCTGCATCATCGGTTTGAAATCGCTGACACGCTTGAATCAAAAATATCTTTGGCCTGCCTTCTAGCTGCGGACAATTTTTTGTGTCGAACTTGTATATGATGTGTTTGTAGAGGTTAATTTCTTGGTGGTCACTGCTTTCAATTTTGCTAAAGCAGCCATGGCTACCAATGAAGAGCACACAGGAAATGGGCTCATCCCCTGAGTGGCTATCAAATTGAGATTTGAATTTATCCAATATTTCGTCTACTTCGATAAATGTAAAGAATCCTTCGTATTTGGTCACTTGATATCCTAACTGAGACCATAAATCTGTCATGTACTGCGTGTCAAGTTTAGCTCCGCCACGATTCCTTGACGTGTTCACGAATTCAATTATGTTCAGGATGAGAGCATATCCTTTAAAGTTCACTGACAGTTGATACTGATCCTAAAAGTATTTAATTATGTATGTATTTGCATTTTCATATGTTCCATAGTAATTGCAATTTTTTTTTATAAATTATGCCTCATGCATCTTTATTACATCTGTGAAGCTCATCGGGCTGGAGGGCTTTTTGACCAACACCTTAAGTGGGTTGATATTGCTCACGAAGTCAATTTGGTCTTCAGCTTGGTTGTTGCCAAGGTTCTTGGAATCGTTCTGGGTAGGACGACCAATTTCTGTTGTTTCTCCAGGTTTTGATGGTCCGTTTCTTGGCACTGAATTAGTAAGAGGAGAACCTGAGCTACCTCTCTGTAGAATTTCTACCGCACTGCTTTGACATTCGTCGCGTAAAACTTCGATGAGCGTAGGGTATGCATTCTTTCGCGTTATCAGTTTATCGTACAGTTCTTGACTACGAGCAAAGCCATTCTTAGTTTTCTACATGGAATAGGGGAAATTATTTTAATTAGTCCGATTCGGAAAAACTTTTGAATTCTTAAAATCTTGTTTTATTCGTCACCAGGGCGGATACGTCGGAACGACTCAATATTTTCTTTGCTTCCAGTCTCACGAGTACTGCTGTGCTACAGTCAGTTTTCTCACATAAATCCACCAAATTTGCCTCAATATGGTCTTTTTGCCATTTCTCCATTTCGTCTCAACTGCTTACTAATTTTTTAAATTAGAAATATTCAGTGTCCATGCAATCAACACTCAGTCTTCCTTTCTTTCAATATGATATTGATGAGTCATTCCCTTAACCACAATTTTTGTTTGGAGAGACCCAGTGCTGATAAGCGGCTGCTGGAAACATACCAAAAGTGTGCAAATAACATGCATGTGCGAGTATTTACTGGTCCTTCCATGTCTTGTATACGGGCATTCCTTATGTGTGTATGATTCTGCTAATTATCAATCATTTTTGCTACTCCATTCCTAGTACAACTCAAAGTTCACACCTCAGAGAAACAAGTATGAAGACCTATGCCTATAGTTTTCATTAATCTACATATCGTCGCATGAAATTTGACACCTCAATCGTCCAACCAATCCAAGTTCCAAAAACTTACAAATTACAGGCAATACTGAAATTAAATGTATAACTAGCTCAAGCATGCTCATCATAGCATTATCATTTTATATCATTGCTTGCATAATCGCTACAGATGTTCCATATGGCTCTTGATTTCTGAGAATGTGTAACTCACTCAGTTTCGCGTAAATAATTTTAGTATTTCTAGATGTATAAGCAAGATTTGTTGTTAGAAGAAAGTCGTGTAAGCAACAATCCAACATCACTCATTCTTTGTAATAAGTAGAATAGGTTTAATTTAAGACATTTTTTGTAGGAGTCGATTAAAATGGAGTAATTTCATGGTAATTTTACTTACTTTTTGATATACTGACTGAGTTTTTACTGTGGTGATGCGCATAATGAAAACTTGACTAAACATATCTTTGCAACACTGTTACTATGAATGAGCAGCCTACGTATTCTGGCTCGCCATACTACACTTTAGCTCAAATTTAGAAAGACAAGCATAAATTTTACAAATGCCTTTCGTAGTTATTCTTAGAAAAGGAAAGAATCACAGTCAAACAGCAATGTTACAGTTTGATTTTTTTTAAAACAGAAACATCTCATCCATGAATAATGTTACGGGATCTTCCTATTGAAGCATCTTCATGCAAATCCTATGAAAACAATTGCTAGGCATTCATTTTTCGTATTACGGAAATCTGAAGCTTTGTAAGCTACTCAACATAACAATACAGACAATTTTCAGCACTATTTTTACTAAGCTTAAAATTACGTAACCCTTATATCCAATTTCAGGAGTATACATCAGTGCCCTCTTGACACACACCCAACTAGCCCCCACCTTGAATGCAGTTACGCAAAATGCAATGCGGTTGAAATGTTGATATCATTATGAAATAAAACTAGATCATCTTTGTAAGAAGCTCCACCCTAATGTCTTTAACAAATCAACGGAGCTGGTGTCCCAGCCTGGTGTAAAAATACGTGTTTAAATGGATGCCGGCATCACCTCAGAACCGTTAAGTAATACATCTTTGCGGTGACATAACAAAAGGAATATACGGTACGGACGAGCTAATATCGAATTTCTGTGGTACAAACAAACAACTCGGAAACAAGTTTAATGTTAGTGTACAACAAAACATCACAATTCTGTTCATTGTTGGCTGATTTTTTTTTTGTGGGGATAGCTACTTCAAGGAGCAGTTTAGAAAAATAGATCGTTACAGTTTTTCGGTTTTTGCAAAGAATGCTGGGAAGATGTTTTATTACATTGACATTTTTGAAAACCACGTCGCCCCGTGCTCCATTTGTTCTCACACAAACAAAACTGTTTGACATCCCATCAAGAAGAAAAAAACAGAATCATATCATTGTTCCTGGCAATTTAAATTAAAAAGTCAAGCAAAAACATTTGCTACACTTGAACTTTCTTTAAAAAAGGAAATGTTAAGTGTGTTTATGGCTTGTTCAATAAAACAAATTGCTGTGTCATTTGGCATTACCGATTCCATTAAGGGTCTTCGGAGACGATTTCTCACAATAAGACGCTCTGTTGCCCAGAAAAGAAGTAAATACATAGCCATACGTTGTCATTATTGAAAAACCACGGAGCATAGTTTTGTTCTCAGGATTACAACTTAACAATAATTCTCTCTTCGCTTTTGTTCCTACTTCCGAGAATGAGAAGTAGACCTGTACATTTGCACCATGAGGTTGCTTAGTCATAATCCTACAATTCCGACTTTTAACAAACTGTTCGACGATGTGTTCTTTGTTAGTAATTGTAGGCATAAAACTAGCCGTTTTTCGGTATAACAACACAAATCATAGTTTTCGATTATTAAGTAACGAAAGCTGTTTAAATAGGATCGTCTATTCTGTCTGCCCGTCTGTCTGTAAATCTTATAATGTCAAAACTATAAAACGCCCAAAGTATTTTATATACATATAATATAACCGTCAATGGACAAGGCTCCGCCCGACAAAGTTTCAAGTTGTCACATGGTCATGTTCAGGAGTTACGGGGTAACGAAAGTTGACGATAATATTCGTAAATGAGCACAAAATTACTGCATATTTCGATAGTACTCATTCAATAATTCATTTTCGCTTCAAGGACCTGGGTCTAATTTTTTCACGTTGACGAGCTACGGGGTGACAAAAGTTGACGATGATGCTTCGTAAATGGGGAAATTGCTTCGTTTTTATTGCACATTTCGAAAATACGCAGTAAGCGCATCATATACATCGTGGGCATCATCATGTACGTCATCGTGGGCATCATCATGTACGTCATCGTGGGCATCATCATGTACGTCATCATGGGCATTATGTACCTTGAGAACATTAAGTACATGGTATCATGAGTTCACTTTCGCTACTTCAAGAGTTCGTGGTGCAGGACTGATTACAATACGGGTAGGTAACAGAAGCAATTTGACAATGGAGTACAACTGTAATCATTATACATAAATGTCAAGATTTGAAAAGAACAACTGCTTTACAGTTACAAATGCGGAAATGTTATAGTTTCGGTTACCAGAATAATGCTGCATTCGTACTAAAAGTCGCAGGTAAAATTATACACCATGCGCGTAATAATATTTGTTTTATTGTTTGTATCTCACTTCGTTGAAGCAGGATTATTACGAAGCTGAACTTTGTTCGGCAAGTAATGATTTGGACATGTTTGTCCGTCTGTCTGTCTGTCGGTGCTCTAGCGGCCACATACTTTGACCGATTTTGACCAAACTTGGCACAGTG
>VICI01001216.1:0-24660 GCA_019593645.1 Akabosia matsudoensis | reverse complement strand
AAGTTTGGTGGAAATCGGCCAAAAGGTACGGCCTGTAGAGCGCGGACGGACAGACAGACAGACGGACAGACAAACTCATCGATATCATAACTTGCTGAACAAAGTTCAGCTACGTAATAAGTCTTTGATTTTAAGAAGAAAACTTTTTCGTCAGGTTTTAAAATAGATCGGATCAACAAATCGGTTACAATATATACAATACAAAAAAGGTACGTTTCTTCAAAGGAAAGAAGCCACACAGAAAAAGGCACGTTTTTTTTGCTCGGCTTTAGATCGATGATTTGGAGGTCGTTAGGTCGAGGATTTGCAAACTATTTTTTGTATCTCTAATTGCGACTTCAAAAAGAATGTTTACATGAATTGTTGTTGGTTGATATGCAAGTGAACCACCGCTTATGAATTATTTTATGTAAACAAAAAATGAATAAATTCATTTACTATAGGAATCCAATCAAATTATTTCAAAATAACTAAAAATTCAACCGTGCCGCAGCTGCAGACAGAGTGTTTGGCTTAACTCATTGTTTTATTGTTTCATAATTGCATAATTATTTTTGTATCGTAAATCTTTTTAAAATAGCTTTCAAAGCTTTCATATTTTCGGTGTCGAAAACCTTGTAAATATTATTTTTTTTACATATCAGAAAAACAGTCGAAATTCCCATTCGAAATAAACTTCATCTTGAGCTTATCCATATCTGACTTTAGACTCCAGCAGCCAAGTGCAAAACTTTATTTAGCTAGGGCTTGTGCTCCAAGGATTTGGTCTTGGTATCAAACTAATAAAATAATGCATAATGTCAGATGCAAAAACGTGCCCGGTCTGTTCTTTTTTTTATTTCATATTTATCATTTTTCTCATGTCCCCATCACCTCTTTATAAACAACGCAACGTTTGTCAACTCTGCGATAACCACTATCAATTACCTATGTACAAACAAATTAATAACGTGTGAATAAAAATTAGCACGCTTCTCAACTTGCTCACAAGCCAAAACTTTGCTTTGTCTACATTGTTTGTAACCCGTCATCGACAAATGACGCCTATGCAAAAATTGACAATATGTTTTATTTCCTGTCAAATCTGCCCAAAGCCTACTCTTGGATATAAAAGATTTCGTTCTTCTTAATATCCACTTCTATAGACTTCTTTAGCCCCCTTTTTGCATTTATGAGTTGCTTGCTTAGGCATGAACACAAAAAATCCCATCATGTTTTGTGTCATGTACCCAAGTTAAGCCAGCGACTTAACAACAAGAGTCAACGACGTACCCTCTGCATACATTTTACGTTTTAGTGTTATCAAATCTACTTCGTTCTTGTAAACCTTTTCCGAGCATACCGAGAGCAGAAGCATATTTTTTCCGAGTGCAAAATATCATCAAAGCCAAGCACAATATCAACTACGCAGCTGCCCTCAAAAAACTGTGCATTTATTTGCATGGCATCATTACAACTGTCATTATCTCTCGTTTGCAAGCTGCCCCTAAAAATCTAACGAAAATTTTAATCATTGTCCATGCAAAAATAGCATCTGCCATAATTTTTGCAATTCAACCCTGAATTATCCAGATGGACAGACGGTAAACATTTTCACCTAAAAACCTGTTCATCCTTTAAGGGTTGAAAACAAAAGCCCATGTAAATACATATACCCACAAAACACCACTGACAAACTGTAAAACACTTGGTTTTTTTGGGTGGTGTGGTGTGTGTGCGTGTGGTAAGGCTAGATTCTATGCGCTCATATTACGAAAAGAATACACCCTGGCAACATACTCTTTCTTTTAAAATGGACATGCTTTTAAAAGTAGTTTGAATGCATGAGAGAGGATGCCGTCGATGGTACCCATTTTACCCATCTGCTTAAAATGGACAATGGGGATGCATCCATCCATCCACACACATTTTATCTGTAAGTTCAAATACCTAATGATATTGCTTTTTTAAACGGGTTAAAGCACAAACTAGTCGTATGTTCGTAAACATCATTTAAATTTGTATACAAAAAATAATCCTCGCTGTGCTCATTTTACTTTTGACTCTCTCTTGAGGTTCATCATAATCCTTTAAAATTGAAAATACGTCTTTTACCTCTAGTCAGCACCTAAAAAAGGAATCAGATGCAGCTCGACTCTGTGGTAAACTATCTTTGCTACAGATTTTTTTTTTTAAATAGTAGCTTATTTCTCAAAATCATTCTTTAGCACTAAACCGCATTTTATTCTGATTAGGATTTTTCTAAAATGCATCAGAATACACCACATACATGTATAAAAAAAATTATCTGATTTTGAAAACACAAAGTTTTATCTTTCTGTCACGTATAAAAATTTTCACCTGCTCTTTGATCTCCTTTATAAAAAAATATTTCTCACACAGGTACTAAACATAATGATAGCATTGACATACTAACATTCACAAAAAAAAAGTCCCAAGAGGGTTGTGTATGTGCACAACCAGCAGCGTCATGACTAACTGAACAACAACGGGCAGGAGTATAGTTTTTTGTGTTTAGAATTTTTATTCATTGTAATACTCTGCGCTTTTTAGTATTCAGAGTTTGTCGCATGAAAAGTCATGTCGTGTGATATTTTTTCAAAATAAAGTTGCAAGCAAGGGATGTGCACAGGTTGGTCTCATTTAAAACAGGACTTTATTTAATACAGAGGATCAAGTTGTATCTCTACAAAAACGGAAGCTGGTATTGTTACAATATTAAAAAATGATATCATGGTAGGTTACTATATTTTTTACATTTAGATAGGCAAAAGTCAAGTTTGGTGTTGGGCTGAACTACAAAAAAACTGTAACATAACGCCAACGCGACTAAAGCTCAAATTAGTTAGTTGACCATAACCAGAGAGAATGGAAGCTTTGCGGAATTGAGAGAGATAAAAAAAGTGGTGCAATAGATATAAAAGTATTTTATTTTTGGTTGCAAGTATTGCAACAAGACTAGCTTTGCAAAATGGAGCAGAGATAACAAAAAAATAAAGGTTGAGAGGTAGAATCCAATTCCAATGTAGGGATATTCTAAGTAAAGTGAATGGAGTGTTTTTTTGTGGATATTTTGGATAATAAGAGTAATTTTTGTGCATATTTGTTTGCAGATTTGCCAGCGTTTTCTTTGAGTGATGGACATAAATCAAAAAACGGGATGAGTTTAAAGTAGTGAAGGTTTGGAAGACCCCTTCCGGAAATTTGGAGATAAAATGTGGTGAATTTATTTTAAAGAAAAAGGTGATAATTTTTTGTACTGATTGAAAATGATGAACGAAAGGACTAGACGATTTTGAATTGGAATGAGGCAGTGAGAAGATTTTTTGGGCTGAGAAGGTTTCTATAGTGAAGTGGAAGGGCGTTTTGCGTGTGTTTTGGTTAATGGGTTTGTCTGCTCGCTTGAGGTTAATGGGAGGTTTAAGGAAGGAAGTTGGGGTTATGCGTGAAACGTCCTTGAGGATTGCTAAAAGGAATGTCAACTGTCCAAAAAACAAGTACAAGATGCGACAATAGCCAAGTGTAATTAGGTCCAAATTTAACTGTATGCAATGCCAACTTGGATAGTTATGCATTTAAATTAGTCTATTTTGGGAAAGTGTCCACTATCAAAAGAAAGATCGAGCTTTAGTGCTGGAGACGTGTGTGAATGTCTTTGATTCATAATATACGGTTTGGGTGTGGGTTTCTCCAGTGATTTGTGAAAAATAATAGTTTTTAAAACGGCTTCCACGGGAAATCCCGAGTTCCCACCACTTCTTCGTGGAGTTTCCAGTGGTGGGAGTAGTGGAAGTGGAGGAGTCATTGTTGCCCCTGAAATAATCCGTGTCAGTAGAAGTGGAGGAAGCCGAGGAGCCAGTGTGGGTGGAGGAGGAGGCGGTGCAGGAGGTGCAGCCCTTGCAGGAAATAATAGGATGCCAGGACCACCAAGAAAAAAGTATCGGTATAGGAGGGATGAAAGTGAAGTGAGCTGCTGCCTCAAGTATTTCATTTTTGGATTTAATGTCATCTTTTGGGTAATTAAAAAGAATTGTTTTTACAATATTTTATTTTAAAGGCTAGAGGGGTTTTCATTTCCGTTGCAACACCGAAAAACAATGCTTTCTTTTGTTCATGACGCATGTTGTGTTTGGTTTTTTAATTGTGTGTGAATTTTCCCTTCCTTTCTACATTAAAAACGGTAGATTTACTGTAAACCTAGTTTGCAGTGAGAAACGGAAGTGAGAAAGGAAAGAAAGTGTGTCTTACTCAATTATAAAATTATAGGCACTATGCTGTGTGTTTTAACGGTGATCAGAAGTCACAACACAATGAAAATTACTAGCTGACATTTTTATAATTAAAAGTTTTCCATTTCTTTATGGTATATTTTTATAAGTTAAACTGCAACGGAAGTGCAAACTGAGATGAAAAGTAGGTTTAGAGAGAAGTTTTGATGCTGATGCTATGTTCATGTTTTTTATGTCCTTAATTTTTTTTATTTTAAATTTATGTAGCTTCTGGGAATATGTATACTTGGAGTTGGCGTCTGGGCATGGCTGGAGAAAGAAACGCTGTACAATTTGTCCAGGTTGACAAGGGTGGCTTTGGATCCTGCCTTCTTGCTGGTGGTTGTGGGTGCACTCACATTCATAATTGGTCTCATGGGTTGCCTAGGAGCGTTACGGGAGAATACCTGTTTTCTCGCCATCTACGCCATTTTCCTTGCTGCCATTCTTCTCGTTGAAATTGCTGCAGGCATTTTAGGGTAAAGCTTGGACAAACGTTTTTTTAAAATGTTCCATATGTATCTTCAAAATTGTCTTGTCAAAATGCTCTTAAACATGGAATTTTGTTTCTGATTTCGATAGGTTTATTTTTAAAGACTGGATAAAAATGGAGGCAACTTCAGGATTTCAATCGTTCATTGTGAGCTATCGGGAGGATCCCGATCAACAAAACTTAATCGACTGGATTCAGGAGCGGTGGCTTCAATGCTGTGGGATTGAAGGGCCCCGAGATTGGGACAAAAATGTTTACTTTAATTGCAATTCCACTGCGAGGGAAGCCTGTGGTGTGCCATTTTCTTGCTGTAAACAACAATCCGAGGTGATCACATCGGAGACGCTCAAAAAATACCAATTCTTGTGGATTGAAGTTGAAAAATGAGAACAATGCGCTAACATATATTTTTACTTTGGCTTTCTAGCGTTTATGGATGCGAAATACGCAATGTGGCTACGACGTCCGCAAGCCAGAATATGTAAGTGATTAGTTTGATTTCATGTAGCCATTTTAATTCAGAAATCATTTTAGAATGTTCAAACAATAGATTTTTAGGGAAAATGGTCGTTTCTTTGAAAGAGAAATGATAAGACAGAACCGTTTTCATAATTGTTGTTCAATGTATTTAATAACAGCCCCAAGATGGCGGCCAAATTATTTACGACAGAGGTTGTCTTCGCTCAGGTGAAGAATGGGTTGAAGCTAATCTCATTCCAGTGGCAGCTGTAGGCGTTGCTGTTGCCATTATCCAGGTTACTGGCTCTTCGTCATTTAAAGCATAGCAAATAAAGCAAATCTTTTTTGCTACTTTGTTTGCGCTTGCACATGCACACAATTAGAGAATCTTTTGCTAAATTGGTGTTGAGTGACATTGAATTTGCCATTGTTTTTAAAGCATGACTGATTGGTAGTCGATTCAGAGTTAGTTGTCATGTGAACCGAGATAGATATATTGCTAGCTAACTGTAGCCGTTACCGTTATGTGTAATTTTGTGTATTATCGTAACTAAACAACTTTTTTTTTTCTTTTGTATGTTTGTGTTGGACCGTTTGGTACGCCTGCCTTCCCAATGATGTCGTATTGTCTACCGATTTGTTTGCCTTTGCCTGTCTGTTACACAAAAAAACTTATACGCTCAAAATTATGTTGGCTTCTTCCTATCTCCTCCCGAGTAGAACTTTGACATATCACGTGTAATTTACGAGAACGGTTGTCTCAGCTCCGCGGAGGAGTGGCTAGAAAAAAATTTAATTACTGTGTCTGCATTCATCGTAGCAACTGCGTTTTTACAGGTAACCCACGCTTGCCATTTTCATAACATGTCCATGTTCAGCTTCTTGTTTTCTTAATTGCTTGGCTTGTTTGCTAGTTTGCGTCAAGAAAATTGTCAAAATCAGTAAATTAATGTTTGATTTTTCTTACAAATAGATTCTGGGGATCTGCTTTAGCCAAAATCTTCGCGCTGACGTGTTTGCTCAAAGACAAAAGTGGGGATGACAATTATCGGCTCCTACACCTATCTGACGTAGGGGCCAGTACAAAGATATTCAATATCGGCATGTGTAGCAGCGACATCATCTCATTTTAATTTATTTCAACCAATACTTTACTTAAACAAAGTATCCTTTAAAAAATACCAACATGTTTTTTTTTGTATAAAACTCGCTCGTGTGTATTTTCTTGTCAACTGACAGTCGTAAACCTTCTCTCGTTAAGTCGTTTTTGTAAATAATCACTGTAGAAGGATAAAGAAATGTAATCATAAAAGAGTCGTTCTTGTATTGAAGTGTTTTTATCTATGGTGAAAAAAATAGAAAAAATGGTGTTTTTTATTTCTCGTGAAAAAGAGCAGGTGGTTTTAACCTTAATTTTTTTGTTACTTGATATCCCTGTATAGTTGTAAACTAGCTGGTCAACAGTGTTTTTGACATTTCCCAGTAAGCGTAAATTTGTTATCTAAAAATAACGTGAATACAAATCGTATGGTTTTGTCGCGACGAAAACAAATAAAGCGTTTTAAATATTCGATGAGAAATGATTAACAGAAGTTCCAGTTTTTTCCAAAACTTGGTCGACACTCGGCCGGGCAGCTGCTGGTGACAACGGGATCCACTTTTCTGCCGTGTTTCCTCCGCTTCCAGCCGATGAAGTCTGTGCTGAGGCTACCTTTCGTGATCCGTTGAACTGGAATTGGTCTGACTTCTATTGGACTTTCCCACATTAAACAATGATAGCTGTCGTATATGACAAGACTTTTGGACTGTCCAAATATTATGTTTGTAAGAATCTGGTCATTTGAATTGGATTTCCCCGGAAGACCACTTAAAAAACGTCCATGACCCCGTTTATGGATACTAGAGCGTGCTCCATGTTTCATGGCTCTTATCAAGTCGTTTCGAAGCTTTTGTCCTGAGTTTTTGCCTAAAATTGCATTATTCACTGCCCAGAGACCGCCATTTACTTGTTTGGTGAAATTAGGTTGATCGCGAATCATTTGAAACGCTTTCCTAGTACTTCTGTTCAAATTTCTAACATTCCAGTCTAGAACTGTGGAAGCTTCTCTTGCTGTGATTTCCGAGCTCACATCTCGAGAGAGAAACAGTTCCACGGTGGGATCGCCCAGCGGGACATAACGCCACGTTGACGGGATAGTGTTGGCAAGACTACCGTGACTTGGCGTTTTGTGAATGTTACACCAGTGAAGGGTCCGCTCGCTGCACAGCAAATTACAAATCTCTTGAGATTCCTCTGACAAGGAGACATTTGTGTAAACTCGCATCACAAACTGGGGGTAGTGGAGTTTCACTTGGTTTAATCTGATGCGAATATCGTCCAATACTGGGCGGTTGGTATTGGGGTGAAATGAGATGGACACGACGTTTTGGAACTTGTTGTAGTGCGTTGCTTCATCACTGCAACTGGAACTAATTCTATATGCGAAGGGTAAAAATTTATCTTTGAAAAGTCAACTAGAATCCTTTTCATTATATTTTAAAGCGACTAATTCTTCACCTGGATTGGTTCGGATGTGGAGGATATGCAAATGGACGCCAGCAAGAGCAATCCGGAATAAACTGAAAGTATTTGTCCTCATCTTGGTGATATTCAGTTTCCAAACTGCTGAATATGAGCAGAAGAAAAATTATAAGAGTTATAGTGAAAAGGACAAGCTCAGCTACTACTTTCAAATGGTAGGCAACTACGATACGACCTGCCATCAGGAGCTCAGAAATGAAAAGGTCAGCTAACAAGCTAGCTAAACAACTTACCTATGATAGGTAATCCTAAACATAGTTAAAAACAATATGATAGTCAATTAAGTCATCTTAGTTTCCCATTTAATGATGCATTGTGCGTTGCATGCAAGATGCAGTATTTCATCGTATAACAGCCAACAGCTCTCAAAGCGCTGACATAATTAGAACAAAACTTGGAGCTAATTTGGATGATAATTATGTGTATTTTGATATTTTTTGTTTTATGGCGGACCCGACTGAAGATCATTATGACGTGGTTGACTATATTCGTCAGGTACAACGATTCAGATGGGAATGACAGTAGCGTTTTTTCATATGTTTAAACATTTTTGCACATCATTCCAGAGCTGGTTAATGGGCTATAAAATATGTTTGTTTTAAACCAATGGTAGGTTTTGTATTTGAAACACTGTTCCGACATCCTATTCATTGATTAATGTGCTTGTTCATTCATTATAGTTCATTAATTTAAATCTCGCATCTCTATAAAAAAAACAAGACAGACAAATTTTCACATTGAAAAAGCTACCACATAAACTGTTGCGGTTATGTCACATCGGTTTGATAAATTTTATAAACAGAATTAATTACAATTAATTACATCTGGGAAGGTATCTGGATCCTGGAAATCCTCATCGGATACGAGTATAAAAGTCAGGATGGGTTTCCTTAGTAATCGTCATTTCTCCACTCAAAAAATTTCTCAAATAAACAATAATTTCCATGGTCACCATGAGGATATTCGTAGCTCTTCTTGTTTGCGGCAACGCCTTTATGGCAGTTTCTGCTACTGCCATAATTGACCCCCAGCTTCAAAAAAGGTTCCTTCCTGGACTCGGAGGGGGTGACAGTGGCGACACCCAAAACGTGATGATATCCTTTACCCAAGGTATCCAACAAGTTTTGCAGCAGTTTGCAAACAAGCAATTTTCCAGTCCTCAAGAGAAGAGAAGTGCATTGACTCAAGCCCAAGAGGTCTTCACCAACGCAGCTCAGGCTCCTTTGAAAGCAATGCTGGGTACAATGGGCGTCAAGTACGAATCCTTTTGGATCAACAACAAGATGATCGCTAACAACGTGGACTCTCGAATTGTAAACGCAATAGCTAAAATTCCTGGAGTAGCCAAGGTTGAAAAGGAGCCAGTAGTTAATCTAAATCTTCCCTACATTGGGGAGGTGGAAGATTTAGGAAACGCTTCGCGATTTGCGAGACAGAGTGACTCTCTTCAGTGGGGCATCAAGAAAATCAATGCTAACAAAGTGTGGGGATCAGCTACCGGAAAAGGTGTTGTTGTTGCAGGAATTGGTAAGCGAAGGCGACATTGGAAATTCAATATGGAGGTATAGTGTGGGTATTCTAATTATACACACTGCTTTTGCATAGATACGGGGGTACGCTATACGCATGAAATCTTGGCAGGACGATGGAGGCAACTTTACGGTTGGTTCGACCCTTATGCGTTATCTTTGAGACCTAACGATCAAAATGGACATGGTAATTGTGTCCAAATTACGTCTGAAATGGTTACCGTGGCATGTGTGCTGTGATAATTTACCTCCAAACATGTTGTCTTGCAGGCACCCATACAATGGGAACTATTGTTGGAAACAAGGGTTATGGTGTTGCTCCAGACGCAACTTGGATCGCCTGCAAGGGATGTTCTACCTCTTCCTGTACTGCTGCTGCCTTGATGAGCTGTGGTCAATGGGTTCAGTGTCCTACGAACTGGTACGGCGGTAGTAAAAACTGTGATATGGCTCCAGATGTTGTTTCCAATTCATGGGGTGGTGGCCAAAACTCACCCTGGTATGATGATGTCATTGCTTCCTGGCACACAGCTGGTATCGTACCCGTGTTCAGTATTGGCAACTCAGGACCTAACTGTGGAACTGCGAACTCTCCAGGGGACAGACCAAATCTGATTTCCGTTGGAAGTACAGAAGAAGACGATACCATCTCAACTTTCAGCAGTTTGGGGTAACGTGAAATTTCCAAAAGTAACTTTTCTAAGCGTTTACTATATGCTTCTGTATTTGCAAATCGACTGTTTGTGTGTTTTCAGGCCCACCTTAGATGGTCGCATGAAACCTGAAATCTCTGCACCCGGAGGTAAAGTAAAGAGTGCATGGTGGACAAGTGACAGGGCCTACAATACCATCTCTGGAACATCCATGGCTTGTCCTCATGTCAGTGGAGTTGTTGCTTTGATGCTCCAAAAAAGTCCAGGTTTGAATTATGACGAAGTTTCAGAGATCCTGACAAGTACTGCTGCAACAAATTACCTCAATGCCACAACTGCCCCTACCTCATGTGGAAAATCAGATACTTCAAGCTTCCCTAACAACGTTTTCGGTGCTGGACAAGTCGACGCTGAGGCTGCATACAACGCAAGCTAACTTATTAATTTACATCAAATCATGAAATCACGATAATTTGTAAAACTCTCCAAAAGTTGTCAAAATTATTTCCCACAACATGCGATTAAACTAAACTTATCATGCATAAAGCAATCTTCATGCAAATACATCGACATTGCGCTCCCAAATACCATCACCTGACAGACAGACCGTCGTGTGTTAGTCTATTTCTATCTAATCCGTATGCCCGCCCATAATTAAGAGATAACTTACTGTCATATGAAAATGGTAATGAAGACAAGTGAAGATGATGCAATCCTTGACCTTCACTAGCGACGGTGTATCACACATGCTTCCCTTTGTGACATCTTTCTGCACATGATCAACGAATAACTTGTAGGAATTTCATGAGTTTCCACTTGTAGGAATGTAGTAGTTTTCACTTTCTGATACCATTTATCGCTTCGATAACCCTAAGATTTTGTACCTCTCTGCCTGACGTAATGAATCGATTTGTTATAAACTCTAAAGATTCTTGTTTGCAAGAAAACTCGTGGCTTGTCGCATATTTTTTGAAGTATTTAAAACTTGTCCACAACAAACACTTTTCGCAGTCAGTGAAGAGTCGTTTCATTTGACAAGTAAGTTTTTCCCCTTGACATATCAAATATTATAGAGATGCCTGCAAATCAGGGTGATTGTTTTTGCAACGAAGCAAATACCAAGCGGGGCACCCAAATGGGTAGCTTCCGGCCTCCCCGAATAACCAGAGAGGAAGGAGTCGGAGAGGGCAATAAAATTTTAACTTTGCAGAGTATCAATCCTAGGATGTTTGCATTTCAAAGTATGGAAAGTTTGGCACGTGGGCCCGTTTTTCAACAAGCAATTGCCTTGAATAGAGAAATCACCAACCGCAAAGAGGTGACTTGAAAAAAAAACGTTCTCAAGTCCTAAGTTCACCAGCTTGAGCTGTAACAGTAATATATTTATATGAATGTGACATGGTATATTACAGAGGGGATTACCTTCAGAGATAACTGAAATAATCAAGCTAAATATTGGGGATTCCCATGCAATGGGCCAAAAACCGCTTACTTTCATAAGACAGGTAAAACAAGATTTTCATTCAAAACTTACTCATAATACCTTATTGGTTTGTGGTTTGTGCTGAAGGTTCTCGCATTAGTGAGTTGTCCGGATCTAATTGAACTATGTCCGTTTAACGAAGATGTCAAAAGAAAAGCCAGAGATATACTATCTTCTTGTGCCGGGGGGAGTACAGGTGAGTCTGACATGACAATACAACTTTGGGTTTAACTACATACCTACCAAATGTTTTGTTATACTCACGGTTAATAAAAGAAAAGCGTCTTCGTAGTAACAAATAATAACATCAATAGCCCTATTGATATTGATATTGATCAATAGGGCTATTGATGTTATTGTTGGTTACTACGAAGACGCTTTTCTTTTATTAACCGTGGTTATACTTATGAATGTTTCCAGGTTCCTATTCTGAGTCACGAGGAATGCAAATGATAAGAAAACACGCAGCGGAATTTATTAAAAATAGAGACGGCATTCCTGCAAGTGAAGAAGATATTGTTTTGACCGCTGGAGCATCTGAGGGTATCAGGGTGAGTTTCTCCGTTACATAATTTTTTTCTTATGAAGATAAGTATTTCTGGATAATGATCGTATTATGCAGGTTTGTCTACGACTATTCAATGCAAAAACCGAAAATTGTGTTGGAAATCAAAGCAGGCAATGTAAACGTGCAGGAATATTAGTTCCTGTCCCAGAATACCCCATTTATTCGGTAACACTTCAAGAGTATGAGCTTGAGAAGGTTGACTACTATTTTGACGAACAAATATCTGGATGGAGTGTGAATGTTGAGGAGCTACAAAAAATTATCAATGATGCTCGAAAGCGCTGTGAGCCTTCCGCTATCGTGGTCATTAATCCAGGCAACCCCACAGGTATTCTATTTGCAACAGGACACAGTCAGAAAAAATGGTGTTTGTCAAATGATATGTTATTCGCTTCCTTATCAGGGCACGTCCTTTCAAAGGAGAATATCATTGACATTATAAAGTTTGCTTATCGCGAAAGACTGGTAATTTTAGCGGACGAAGTATACCAAGATAATGTCTATGGAAACAAGAAGTTTTGGTCGGTGAAGAAAGTTCTCTCGGAAATGCCAGCCCCACTCAATTCGCTCGAACTGATTTCATTTCACTCATGCTCAAAAGGATATGTTGGAGAGTGCGGGGCGCGTGCAGGGTACTTTGAGTGTGTCAACCTTGACCCTAAAGTAAAGTCCACGTTGGTGGCCAGTGTTGTCGCAAATTTGTGTCCAACAGTTCTGGGACAGGTAAATGATAAGCATTCTCTCCTACTCTGACATATGCATTATAAATTCCCTTATAATCACTAAGCTGTTATGTTAAAAGGCTTTACTTGACTGTTACGTGGATCCACCAAAAATAGGGGATCCTTCTTATCAGCTTTACGTAAAAGAAAAAAACACCATCTTGAATGATCTGGCTGCGAAAGCTCAAATGCTATTTACTGAGCTAAATAGAATTAGGGGAATTCATTGTGCCTCTCTCGATGGTGCCATGTACGCGTTTCCAAGGGTGATATAATGACACAAACAATCTAAATTCCTTATCTTTTTCTCCACTTTTTTTTTACGTTACTTTGTACATGTTTTGCACAGATTTATCTTCCTGATAAAGCTCTTCTGGCGGCTAAAGAAATGAACCAAGATCCCGATACATTTTACTGCATAAAGTTACTGAATGCTACGGGAATCGTTGTTGCGCCAGGTTCAAACATGGGACAAAGAGAAGGCACCTTTCATTTCAGGTGCCTGATAAGTTTTTAAACAGGAATTTATGGTTTTAATATAATCAAGAATTCATTTCGATTGCATTATAGAACAACGTTACTACCAACGAAAGACAAGATGTGGGCACTGATACAAAAAATCCGAAGTTTTCACGAAACTTTCATGGAAATTTATGCCTAAACCTTGATAACCATACAAAGAAGATTCGATTGCCAATGGGATATGATCCCTACAAAAGAGAATCAAATAAATCAACATTCATCTAAATGTTTTATTTAAATTTATAATTCATATCAACAATTAAAGTTTTTAATTTAATAAACGATTTTTAGTATATTCGCGTGTCAGGTGATTTTTAATCAAATTGTTTTGGCAGGTGGGTGTCAGCTCACCCATCCGATGGGAAGGACTGTAACTGTAACATTTTCACTAAGGTTCATCGATCTAGTTTTTTTTTCTTAATCAACAACGTATATAGATTTGATTTGTTCACCACTGAGATCCATAAATGTGTAAACATAATAATATTTTGTACAGCCTCCAGGTGCATAAAGTTTATGCGATGCAAAAGGTTTGTTTGTCGGGCCTTGCACGGTCTCTTTGGCCCGGCCATCGCCAAGGTGAGAAGTACACCCTCTTCCTACATGAATTGAATTCGTATATAAATTCGGCTATGAGTGCAGAAAAACATCAATCAACTCTTAGTCGACCAACAATTAAGTACATCTTTTTTGACAATCTATCTTTAACCAGTTTCATAAGAACTCAACCTACAATGAAATTCGCACCGGTTTTGGTGAGTAAGCTGAAATTTTTATGGCAATAATTTCCTATAAAGCATTTTTACCACTTGTGCACTTGAAAAATAACTAACTCTCCTTTCCTTTACAGCTCTTCTGTTTCGCCTTCGCGTTTGCTCTCATCAGCGCACTTCCGGGAGAAACTGATCAAATGCAGCGAAGAGGTGGACACGACTCTCCCCCATCGCCACCTCCACCACCACCAGGCTGGGGTTGGGGTCCACCAATGGGCTGGGGAATGCCTCCACCACCACATTACGGATAAGCATTATCGAGTGCTTGCCAACTGCTCAATACCGTGACGCACGGAAAAATTGTGATATTTCTCGATAGTCGAAGTTTAAAAGAAAGTATTTTTTGCTGCAATCGGCGAAGTCACCGCAATAATAAACAATCGTTTCATACAGAACACTTCAACAAGACAAAAATATTCTCTCATTTAATAGTATCTTCGATTGCACAAGTTAGTATGACAATAGCACATTTGCAGCTTTTCTCCATACTTATTTGAATAAGTTCTGCAACCTGTTTGATTCTTGGGCACGCCATTCAAGCAGTAACGCCTTTCAGTTGTAGTCGATTTTGTTAAAGATGGAAACATGTAGACGGATTCCACAACTTTACTAACGACTAAAACACACGCTGATATTTTCTCGTCATTTCTATATAAATCTTTGGCAGGGTATCGACAGTATCGCTCTTTCATTTTAGAATGTGTGCAGTTCCAACAACTCCAGCACTTTACTGCAACACACGTGATAGTAGTGACTGCAATTTGCTATACAAAATACCCATCCCTTTACTTTTTTTGTAAACTTACGCTTATCCGGACCAGTGTGGTGACCTGTATGCTTCTTTGAGGATTTCACTCGTCTTGCTATATTGCAGGCACATAGGAAGATAAGAACTACGAGTGTCAAATGAAACACATTCTTCATGGCTAATAATGTCTTTGAGTATCATTAGTCACAACATAAATCAGGAACCTGAGTTAACTTGCTTTTCATTTTTGTGCATGGCGGTAACGTGAGATGCGAAGGTACGACGCAACGTATTTATATCTGATCTGTGATTAAATGATGACAACAACTACAATGTTCCGGCAATATTGCGCAAACCATTTTTTTCGCACAATACATCGGAAGTTGTTAAATATTTAATTTAATCAATCTACTATCATTGCTAAAGTTGAACTGCAAGTTCCTACCCAAAGAAAGCTGTCATAAATTCCTGTGCCTGTTTGTACTACACTGCTGTAAGATACATGGCAGGTCTGGTTCTATGGCACTAAAGAATCGTTTCCCATCTAATATTAATCGTAGAGCCTATTCTTTGAGGAAGTAATGCAAAAAAAAACAATAGACTCTTTATGTCCGGCTTCCTCGAAAACAATTTATTTTTCTTTTGTGTGATATAGACTGTGTAGTGCTGTTCAATACGTATAAGATGATTTAAATCCGTAGTTTTAAGTAATTGATTTCAACATGAATCTGACGGTCTAAGGATTTTTGTAACTTTACGGAATTCGTCTGATATTGATGTATCATCCCATCCCCATGCAGGCCTCTCCATTGTTTCCATTAACTCGTTCCAAGTGTACATCGTAGGGTATTCTAAGTCTTTTTTGGAGTCCCCGCCTCTTAAACTATTGTGATTAGCATCACCAGTCCGTAGTAATCGTTGCTTGAGTGTTTTCTGTGAGACGGTCTTCATGTCATACGCCCATCCTATTGCTCCAAAGAAATTTATAAAGAGTGTGGAAGGGTTTAGCTTCCACGGTCCAAACTCAGAGCACTTGTAGTCCCATGGAAACGTGTGATGGTAGTTATGCCAACCTTCACCAACTAGCATAAATCAGAAAAATTGACATTTGATTGTCTACTGCGAATGAAACTCGTAAATTATCAATGATGACTAAATTATGTGAAGACAAATTAAAAGCTGGGCTCACGTGTTATGAAGGCAACAAGAGCGTTTTCCGTGGGTCTTATATTCCTGCAGGGATACGAATATGATCATTAATTACAACAGTCGCATGTAATTTCCTCCCGAAACACAACAAAGGACTAGATGGGCTTACTTGGTGTAAGGTCTGTCCCCGTACAAATGTGCGAAACTGTTGACACACCACGTTATGTGCAGCATTATAACGTGTCGTGTAGAAACAAGACACAGACAATAAAATAGGGGTACTTCCCAAAAGTAGTGATTGACAGCCATAGGGATGAAATACTGGAGTAGAAACACTAATCTCCAGTAGTATCTGTAGTGTTGTGTAATAATTAAACATTTTTAAAAATTCAATATTTTAAATACTGCGATTGACGACCATGTGCTGAACTTACTTGCTCTGAAAGCGAACCACAGGGTCGTTCTCCAAATCAGGCATAGTAAAACTCTGAGATTTTGCAAGAAACTCTTCTGTCCTAGGCCGAAAGACCCATCCCATGTGGGAGTACCAAAATCCCCAAGAAGAATTGTGGGGATCTGTTGTAGTGTCAGTGTACTGTGCGAATTCAAAGAAGAAAGCTTTCATGACTAGTCCATATATATCATTCCAAGATGGATCGAGCCATACCTTATGATGAATCCGGTGGTCCAAACACCACTGATATATTGAGTACTGGAAATTTTACAAACATACAAAGTTTAAAGTAACATCTTTTGACAAAATTCACATAAATGTTCAGGGACCAACCTGAAAAGAGACAGTTTGCAATGCCATCAATAAATACTGAAGGGGCAGCTTTGCCTTGAATGTCTTATGAGCCCAATACCGATGGCATCCAACTGTGACCCCAAGTCCACTCAAGTAGGAATATATTAGTTGTTCTGTTTTCCAAAACAGACCAATTCTTTTATGCTACTGAATTTTCAAAAACCATTTCCTGGTGAATCGTTTGAAACTCACCAAAGACAATGGCTCCGATTGGAACATGGTACTTGTTTGTTGCGCATACATAAAACAAAAAATAGGCGGTGATTAAATGTTCAGGTATAAGGATTAGACGGTTAAAAACGTGCCGAGGGAAGCCGAAAGGTTGCTCAAATTGCGAGAATATTTCATCCCTTGGAACTTTTGGTTTTTTGTCTGTTATTTGATCGTCAGTGTGACCATAGAAGGTCCTCTTCTTTACTTGGATTACAGACATGTCTTTTCAGGAGACAAGAAACGTTGCAAAAGTGAAACCGCACCCGAAGCCGATTTCAGGAGCTTACTACTAGTTCAAGTCGCTCAGTGCAACATTTTATATTTATATGCGTCCTCATATGCATTTTATTTTTGCTTTTGAAACCGGATGTCCGACAATTGATGGTAACGGTAAGTATACACTATTATGAACTTGGTTGAATGTTCATTATCGTTCAATCTGACATCTTAAAGCATTCAAGAGACTTTCATCAATACATGCTAATTTCAATACGAGATTGCGGCTATCGATATTGTCGATCCTACCTCAACATTCTCAATGAGCATGCACGGGGTGCGCAAAAACTAGGCACAACGTGAAAATTATAAGAGCATTAAACTTTAAAAAACTCAACTTCCTATCCAAATAATAAACGTTGTATGGAGTATTGAAATCCAAAAGAGGAGCACACAAGTGGAAAACATGATAAACCACGTTTCAGAGAAGGAGAAAGTCTCCGGAGAAAGAGCCCTCTCTTGTCTATCATAAAGGCTAAACTCTCGCCGATAAAAAAGCGGAAATAAAAGTGGGACGAATAATGAATGAGTTGCAAACCAGTCGAATGGTGAATCACTTATAATGAATAATCGGAGGGGTTTTCCGCAATGATATAATTTTGTTTTCATAATGACGAATAATTCGAAAAGAAAAGAAGGATTGTTGTTGACATGATACAATCTTTGTTTTATGATTATGGTATAGGTATCTGTTACATTGTTACTGAAGCCCTTAGATTACGATACAACGGGAAACACTAAATAAGGTCGATCATCACATTAATCTTTGGTTCACTACTACTTCCATATAGATAATTGGGCGAAAATCATTCCAATATATTTGGATGAGACTTGGATGTTATCAGTTCAAACAATCAGAATTTCTGTTCATTATTTTTCTGTATTTATTTCGAAACGTCATCAACTCAACATATTATAAACTAATGATGAGAAATAAAATATAAATATCGTATAAAGTCTACTCCAAGCTTCATTTTTGAAAAGTCTTCCTTTAGGTTTGAACTTTGGATGAAGTCATGTCTCCAAACTTAGAAAGCCGTGTAAAGGAGGTTGGCATTATGCCTGGCCCATTGAAACTGAAGAAAGACGTTATAAGGGATAAAATTTTCACTCGCTTCGACGAGCCCTTTGGGATTCCAGAGCATCTGTTTAACCGTTGTCTTCTGTTGCCTACACATTTGCTCGCGGTGTATTGTATGCACTTAACGTTCACAAATCAATTACCCAAAAGTGTCGTCTGGTTTGGTAAGGCATACAATTTTTAATTAAGATATTTTCTTAGTAAATACGTAAAATGTTTCTGGAAACACGGATTCTGCACACACAGAATTGTTGTGGGCCTTCTTAGGAGGTTTGGGTATCACGGTAGGATGTCATCGTTTCTGGTCCCACAAGACATTCAAAGCAAACCTTCCTCTACAGTTGTTTCTCATGGCAATGCAGACTGTATCGGGACAGGTACGTAATGGTATAACTAATGATAAACAGATATAATGGAATAACTTATCTTCATTTTTTTTCCAGCATCCAATATATCAATGGTGCTTGGATCACAGGATTCACCATCGGGTAAACTATCTTGCACGTTATTGTTGCGTATGAGTTTCATAATGTATGTTTTACAAAATAAACCTTTAATTGTTAGTATACCGATACAGATGCGGATCCACACAATTCAAAACGTGGCTTCTGGCACTGCCACATTGGTTGGCTACTGATTCCTCGGTCTAAAGAATATCTGGAAAAGTCTAGACGCTTTGATATGCCTGATCTGGAGAATGATCCAGTCGTTCGTTTTCAAAGCAAGTAATTACCTTTGCGATAAATTTTGCAGTATCAGCAATAGTGCAACCGACAAAAGGTTTTTTAAATTCTAACGCAGATACTACTGGACACTTGTACTTTTACTTCGCTACACTACCCCCATTTTGATCACTTACTACACTTGGGATATGTCTTTGTTTCATTGCATTTGCTCAAACTGCCGACAATACGTTATGTCAAGGCATTTTACATGGAGTGTTAACAGTTTTGCACACATGTTTGGAGATAAGCCCTATGACAAGTAACTTAAATTTTTCTATCATTTCTTTCTTTTTCTCGTTTTAAAATCATTTTGCGTGAATAATAATATTGGCCGATTTTATCTCCTGCAGAAGCATCACTTCAGCCGAGAACGCCTTAGTTTCATTAGTAGCCAGTAAGTCGCTTTCACTGGGTGTTGAGTGTCTACATTTTAGAGGTATTCGACAGCAATTTATGTGCAAAATATTTCATTTATAGTTGGTGAGGGCTGGCATAACTACCATCACACGTTTCCATGGGACTACAAAGCCTCCGAGTTTGGTGGCTGGAAACTCAACCCTTCCACGTTTTTCATAGATTTTTGTGCTTCTATGGGCTGGGCATACGACCTAAAGACTGTTTCACAAAAATTGCTCAAACAAAGATTACGGCGAACTGGTGATGGGAGTCATTTACTTGTACAAAGTGACCAAGTTCAGGTCGATGAGAACCATGACGACGACTTTGCCTACTCTACTCCAGAAGATGTCAGCCAATTGATGAAAACGCTTGATAAGCCTATTTGGGGTTGGGACGATTCATCGATTCCAGAGGATTTTCGTAAAGTCACTAAGATTTTACGCTCTCTTGATGGAAACTAGTTGCATAGAATGTTCATGCAAGCTTCAGATTTATTTAATGACGAAGAATAGAGTACATGAAGAGAATCTTAAAATCAGAGACTTGATATAATTGAAGACAATGCGTCTCTTCGTGAATTTAATAAAGTTTAAAACCCCCATAAACTCACAAATCTCAAAGTTATTTACATGTAGTCCATAAAACTCACTTGTGCATAATTTGTTGTTATGCTAAACGCTTACTAAAATCTTTTACTTCCAGAGTTCGAAAAGTAATTGATTTCTGCAAATTTTTCCATTCATGGGCGCACTTTCATTAGGTTACTTAATGGCTTATCATAAAGTCTTTGTTCGTTGGTTACACGCGTAAGCACATTTTTGAACGTTACCTAAGGGCATGCTGTTCGGAAACAAGTTTACTCGTTGAAGTTCGGAACATTTTCGTGTTTTTGTAATGGAATGTGGATCTGCAGTAACAAGCTATTGAAATGTTGGGAATGCAGAGACCCACATGGAAGGGCTTGCACGCACAGAGAAATCTATTTTTGTGGCTTGTTTTGTTTGCAACCAAAAAGAAAAAGATATTTTCCTCAGCTGTTGCCTTGCATGGATTGCACGTAAAGTCCGTTTTATGGGGAATTCATGTGCATTAAACGACTTCATAAAAAATGTTTCAAACTAAATTTTGCTATTGAAAGTCACAGAATTAGTTTTAATGTTTCTCTTGCTGTACGGGCAAATTCGGCTAGTCGAATATATTCAAGAAATTAGTGACTTGTTGGTTCCCTTTATTCATCATTTTTGGTTGTTGGTCCTCATCGAGAAGATTATTGACGATAACTATCAACAACAGTTAAAAGACATGCAGGAATTCCAGGAGACGTAGTCAAACGTAGAAATGGTTATGCCAAAGGACACTAAAATCTTGAGGATAGCGTCAAGGTATGGAGTGCAACATGTTTTGCCATAAAGTTTTTAAAAATTTATGGACATTTATGTATATATTATCTTTATGGCTGCCTAATTGATTTGATAATCATCATCATATTTTTCATAGAGGAATCGTCGTATCAGGAGGTAATGATGTGGGAGTTACTCAACCAAATCATTTGGATACCGATTGACATCATGCAGCGTATATCACACCGGGTTCTGCTCTTGGGTCGCGCCATGTACGGAGGCATATTTGGACTTCAGAGTAAACCTGCAATAAAAGAAGCTTCTCCAACCCCTCCTCCTCAGCCATTTAACAACCAGTGCCAATTTCGAGCTATTTCAATAAGTCCTGTTAAGGAGGTACCGATGACACATATAGTAAATATGGATTACGAAGAAAAAACGTCCGAGGACAAAACGTTACTATCTCTATCATCGTCAACGTCAGAAAAAAGCCCAACAAGACTACCTACTCATGGAGTAACGTTAAGTGGAACAATTGATGTGACTAATCCTTCTGATAGTGAAGTTTGTAGCGTGACGATGTGCGAAGTTGAGGAGTCCAGCCATGCTAGCAGCGCTTATACTGCCAATGATGAGCTGCCAGAAGTTGTTGTGGAAAAGCGTGGTCCACGTGGTAATCGCAACAACGCTGCAGAGCTCTGCAAAAACGTCGCTGATGGGTGTACACCTGCTGATGAGACTATACGTAACAGGTTGAGCGAGAAACGTCGCAAATTTGGGAACAAATTTGATGAGTCTGCAGATATGATTGCTAATTTACAAGTTAAAAAGCCAAAACTGTCGGTAGAGGCAGAAACAGACTCGAATTCGTTGTGTCAAGAGCTTTTGGTGAGGAAGAACAAGAAGAAAAGGAGCAAGAAAACTAAAAAAGTTGAAGTTGAAAAAAACGATAATAACATGGGGCAGATACGGGCACCCCCAAACTACTTCATTGCAATTCAAGTTTCAGATAAGGATGTGAGTGTATATAGCATTGAACAAATTTTTTTAAACTTACAGTCAATACGTTGTTCCAAAGTTATATCGTTTTTCTCATTTTTTCCCTGGCAGATTGTAAATAATGTTGCTCAACTGCAGAGATCAATGGCTGGAAAAGTATTGTCGCCAATATGGCACGGTCTGGAGAACACAGCGATATTTAAGGATGCGATGGTACCAGTGACAAAACTGCATTTTACTTTACATGTTATGCATTTAAAAGAAGGAGATGTTGAAAAGTAAGTCATACGTGGGATCTGTTTGAATTTCAACGCACATTTGTTATCTTATATATTGCTTTTATAACAATGTAATATAATGTTCGAAATTTTAAAAAGAGCACAAGCGGCCTTACAGGAATGTTGCAGTAAAGTTCACCAAGAGTTTATTCACAACCCTTTGGAGATAACTATCAATGGCCTTGGTCACTTTAGAAATAATGTTATCTTCGCTCAAATAAAGGAAAAGGATGCTATCGAGAGGTTAACTCAACTTTCAGATCTCTTCAGGGCGAAATTTAATGAACTGAAAATCCCTGTAGATCCCCGTCCATTCAATCCGCACATGACCATTGCCAAAATCTCTCGTTCTAACAAGCTTTATAGAAGGGTAGGTGACAAAAGTCAGTGACAACCTTACAACCATATAATTGTATATAAGGCCGAACACTAAGGATGAATGTTACACTTGTTTACAGAAAATTCGATCTTTTCCACCGGACATAATGTCAAACTGCGGTCAAAGTGACTTCGGAATACAGCGCGTGACAAGTGTTCAACTTCTCCAAATGGCTGGAGAAGACAAAGCTACAGGATATTACCATTGTCACGGAGAATACTTTTTCAAAGAGACCGTCAAATAGAATGATCCATTGCCAGACACCTCGGACATTTGAGGCAAAAAAATAAAATTTCGTTTACGAAGTCCCTCATTGGTTATTTGTTAGCTTGGACGTAGCTCAGAGAGAAAGAGGAATCAGTTTAGTTATGATAGCTAGTCTTGTAGCAGCTTCAATTCAACACGAATAATATCATCCACCAAGTGAGCCGTGTGAATGTGTATCCAAAAACCGGAAAGGAGTATTTATTGATGCATGTTTTGCTTTTCCAGTGTAGATTTTTAATAAAAGTATTTTTCACCCATTCCGATTAACTACGAAAAAAATATTGTTAAGTGATGAGTGTTGTGCATACATCGTTAGTTTTATTTTTAGTAATCCTCCTCGTCGTCATCCTGAATGGGCACTTCTGGATCCAGAGCAATGTCACTAGTGAGCTTTATGCTTGCTTGCTCATTGTTATTCCAGTCATGTGAGGAGATTTGTTGTTGATTTTGCGATCTGTCAGATTGATGACTTGACAGGGAACGGGGATGCCTCGCTGAGTCTGACAGGGAGGTTGTAGCTCCGAGTTTACTTGGATGATTGTCAGTTGAGTAGTCCCTTGCGATTCCAGGCAAAAGCTCATTTTTCCGAGAACCAACTTGTCTCCCTGAGTGATGATGATGGGAGTGTTTTGAACTTGGACCACTGTCACGATGGGGTGAAGAGGACGCTGCGGAGGGAGGAATCATGGATTCCAAATGGGCATGAGGATCCTCAACGGACCAACTTGGTTGGCCAACGTCCACGAGGAAATGGGTGAAGAGGGCTTGAGATGATGAAGAGACTAGCCGAAAGTGACAGGTTGTGAGACCGTCTTGGGGAAATCTGAGACGGGCTGTGCGGATTAGGGGATTGATAAACTGGTTAGGAACACGTCGGCCGTGCTGGAGCATCTTGTACTTGGCAAGATCAGGGCGGGGACGGTTCACCGGAAGTTGATTAGCTATCAGTCTAGACAATGGAAAATAATAAAGTATAGTGTGCTAGACTAGCAAAAATAATACGTATATGATTTTCTAAGTTTGTTTGTTTACCTCTTATACATATCATCATCCTCTGCTCCCCATCCCCAGTACAGATTAGAATAGCCGTTTACTTGGATAAAGTGATTCACTGAAACAGCAAAAACTCCACCAACCAACTTTGAGTATGGCAGCCTAGAAGCAACCGGAAGTTCATTCTAAAGATAGAATCTCTCTGGCAAAGTACAACTCAGAAAACAGGATAAAAATAGCAGTTACCATACCTGTATGAATAGGCATCTATTGATACGGACAAGTGGCTAGGACTGTTAGCACACCCATAAATGTTCGTATCTGTTTCCGGCAAAAGGTCTACATCGTGAAATATCACACAGTCAAAGGCAGTACTCGAGTTGTTGATTGCCAAAAGAAAAGCTGCATTCATCAAAAGTCCTTTGTTAAATGTGTAGTTTCCAAACTGTCAAGAGGGTAACACAGAAAAGGAACTAGTATAGAAATGTCCTCCAAACACTTTCTCGTCTCCTTTTGTTTTCACTGTTACCTGTTCTGCAACAAAGACCTGATAGGACATTTTTTGTCTCCTGAGCATTGGATGTAAAATGCTGAGCAAGAGTTTCAAGTGGTTCCACCGATATCTGTACGGAATGATAAGAGCAACGTGGAAGCGAGCTGAGCAATGTTTTGGGCTCCAGACGCCGCCAGGCTTCACTTCAGAATTGTTCCGGATGAGGACGTCAAGGGACACATCGCCCTTTACATTTATCGAAATGTTCCCATCTAAAAGCGGTAGACAAAGGAAATAAGATACTTAACAAGAGTCCCACTTTTTCTTTCCCATTTTACTTTAGATAAATGGGCCTCACGCAAATCTGGGGGTGCTTGAGGGCACTTGACCTTTGTCCATATTGTATTTATATCATGTCGCTGGGGAATCTTGTACGGGTATGCTTGACCTGTTGGCTTCCA
>VICI01001215.1:0-24671 GCA_019593645.1 Akabosia matsudoensis | reverse complement strand
AGATTGGATTATATAGAGAGATGAAATGGAATTTATTCATGAGACGGTCGTAAGTCGATGCAATAAATAGCAATCTGATTTTAATGAAATGACCGAAAAGAAAAGAAGAAGAAAAAAACAGCCAGCTTATTCTCAATGCTAACCGTATATGAAAACATATTTAACATCTTTTGAGACAGCAATGATCTTCCGCGAAAGAAAAAAAATGAGACTATCGCCTTTCACATCGCTGGCTTATCCGACAAAGATGCATTTTGAAAAGGCTGCAGAGGTCTATTGCCAAGCTATTTATTGATACTCATGAGAAGAAAAAAATAATAAAAAAGACAAGCTTTTTTTGTTGGTGGAGTATCTGTTACCACATGGTTCTCCTCTCACGAGTATTTTCGTCAGGATGAAAAAACCTGTCCGCGTCCAGTTTTTGTAAGGGAAAAGGTGCAGCAGCAGCAGCAGCATCAGTAGCAGTGGCGGTATGCTTTGTCGACGATTTTTAGTTGAGAAGAAACGCATCCATCTTATTTTTCGGATGGTGATGGTGAGTCTAAGTAAAAAAATGAAACGTTAAAAAAATGGTAGCCCGTGTCGTGACAACCTCGACGTTGAGCGACGCAAAAATATAAAAAAAAGTGACCAAGGCGAGACAAAACACGCATTTCATCTCTGGAAAAAGACAAAAATAGTCAGAGAGAAAAACGAGTTGCTTGGAGTATATCTGATGTACTCTTTTTCTGTATTGAAAGCAACATCCGGATTTTGAATTCAATTCGGATACTATTTCTGGTCTATAACGCATTCGGTTTTAGTTGCACAGTTATTTGAATGACATTCAAGTTTTTTTGTCTACTGACGGACGTTATTATCCGTTGCAATTTAATGAGCTCAGCAATTAGCATCTATTTGCTTTTTTCCGGCCCGGCTTTTTATTTAGATTTTTTTTTTGATCATGCCTCTACTGCGTATTTTAAAAAACGTGTGTTTATTCAAACTACATAATAAAACAGAATTTTTCTTTGTGAAAAAACCATTGGAACTAGGTAAACACGACGAATTTTTTTTTGTATGTGTGTGTGTTGAAAAAAAAAATCTTTTGAAGTAAATTTCTCTTTCCGTAGCTCAAACCTGATTGATTTTCCCCCGAAAAATATGTGGATCATGAGCGAACGCAGAAATATGTACTAGTTGCTAAATGATTACCTAGCATGCTCAACTCACAAAAAATAGGGAAAAAGGGGGGAAAAAAGAAAGGCTTGTCATGCATAAATACTTTGAGTACTCGATAGTGTCATTAAATAGGAGGCGGAAACAGAGGAAGCTGATGATGAGAAAGCAAACAAGTTATGAAAATTAAGTACACAGTCAAGTAGATAAAATAAAATGAGAGGCTCGTTTGTTTAGCAGTCGACTTCCTGTTCAATAAAAGCGAAAGCTGAGCTTGTTTAGAGAGTGTACACCAGGAGTAGCATATCATCACCAGCTGCTTTCCCCAAACTGAAAAGGATTCTCAATGGCTATGGAGAAAAAAATCATATTTTTCTTGGAGATTTTTTTCAGTTGCCTGGAAATTAAAAGCTCCCGATATATCATATGCTTGCAAGGAAAAAAAACCTACATATTTTTGTACCTTTCCAAACAGAAAATTATGTTGTGGGCCGGATTTTTGTGTATAAAAACGTACCTGTTTTAATTCAAGGTGGAGAAAGTTGTATTATCAGCTCAATAGCAGAAGTGGTTGGGCTCCATAGAAAGAGGTAGGATTTTCTCCTTTGGAAAACGCTTCTTTTTTTCGAGAGAAAAAAAAAACCACCACACATCATCTCGTTCTATTGATAGCATTTTTATATACAATTTTTTTTTGTGGGAGAGTTGAAGTGCGATTCTTGTAATAACAAAAATGATCCTTTTTTATGTATCGTATCTGTAATTTCCCACACTTGTGGTGTTCTGCATTAACAAGCGGACGAAAAAAAAATTGGTCTAATAAGAGCGGTGGTGGTGGCAATGATAGAAAAAAAGGTTTTGGTGTGAATCGCTACCGGATTCATAATCACAGGAGGGGGCTTGCTAAAGCCAAATCGTAGTCAATGTTCCCTCTCCTTTTTCTCCCAGGGGTGGACAATCCTCCAACAAGTTTGAAATGGGGAAAGGTGATGCTTTATAAACGTCCAGTATATTTTCCTACAAAAAAATCTTTTGACGATTTTTTCCACCCCCGCGTCGCCGTCCAACGTTTTTCAACGGCAGCAGCTTCCCAAAAAGAAGAAAAAAAACTAGGCGAAGCTTCTTTCGCTCGTAATGAGAATGTGGGGATGTCATAAAGGAAAAAATATTTAATGCTATAACTAACCACACCAAGCACACTCACGTCTCATGATCAAGAAATATTTCTTTTGATTTATTTTTCTTTTTCTTTTTTTTTATTCCTATATATTTCTCCTCAATATTTTTGCCGGGTAAAAAAAAAGAAAACCTCACACTGGCTTCCATTCAAAGCTCCCCAACAAGACAAGGAAAAAACTAATCATTTATTTCGGTCTGTCAGTACAGAGAGACCAGGCCCAATACTACACCGGAAGTGGTCAAAAGCTCGCCACCAGCCACACACAGAACAGTATCCTTCCTGATTCTGCTGCAGCATTTATTGCACTTCTTCTTTTTTTCTCATATTATTCTTCCTTTATTTATCAATAAAACTATCCCTTTCATTGTATTTATTTATTTTTTTGTTCGCTAGAATCGATGATAAATCTTGTGCCCTTCAAATACCCTCCAAATGTTAAACGGTGTCATCAACTTATGAATAAAATGATTCACTTTTCCATTCTATTTATTTTTATTTGTTTCTACTGCATTTGTTTTCCTTCTAACAAACAAAAAAATAAAAATCCGTGCCCTCCACACACGCACTTCACACTTTTTTTTTATTCATATTTTTTCCCCATATGCAATTGTGTGTGTATTTCAAAAAGTTGTCGGTGCACACAACTTTCGCCTGGAAGTGTCTTGACTTTTTATTTTGGTATAACATTTTTTCTTTCGGCAATAAAATCCTCGATGTTTATCTATTCTTCGTTGTGCTTTCGACAGATTTACAGCCTACTGAGTGGTAGCATGTTTTATAATATATATTTTTTTTCTGTTTACGCTTACCTCCTATAATATTCCCTATTTATCAGGGACCAACAATTTCCCGCTGGCAACACACACTCACACCGGTTAAAAGCTAGTGAAAATCCAGTGAAAACAAAAACGCTCATAAATCCTGTACCAACATCCACCAGCTTTTTCCCTCCCACCCTCCGAAAAGAGGAAGACGAAAAACCCGTACGCAACTTAGTTTTGTATGCACTTCACGTAAAAAAAGGAAAAAAAAATATGACAACGACAAAAGGTGTAAAGCATTAGTTTTTTTTTCTTTGGTTCTTTGCTTTATTGGTAGAACTGTTGGCTTTGATTTTTTATTTTATTTTTGTAAATCAGGCACATATTTTGTTTATATATTTGCACACGAATTGCTTTTGCTAATGAGGAAGAGTAAGTTTCATAGATATTTTTTGGAGGAGGGTATTGATTAACTCTGGGAGGAAGTGGGCTTGAGCAGATCCAGGTCATCGGGCTTCCCTGCCACGTCCTCATTTTCGAGGGAGAAAGGCAGCACCCGTTTCTTGACAAAGTGATGGTCGGCTCGTTTTGAAGCGGCAGTTTCGCCGAGGGACTCGTAGTAGTCAAATGTGGCTGCCAATGGGTCAATGCCAAGGGCCTTGTTTAGCTCCTTCCTCTCGTCGGACGTGAATACGTCATCGGACAACTCCCACGCGGCCTGGTGACGGATGCGAGTGGCCTTCATATCGACAAACAATACCATTTTGTAAATTTCATAGCTTAAACATTTACAAACTATATAAATAACTGGTTGCTTACATGATTGGTAGGGCTGCCGCTATCCGAAGCCTTTGTTGGAGTAGGTTTTGTAGGAAAGCCTGTTATAAGGTTGCTTGTTGTGAGGACTAGTAGGAAACTAGCCAGAGTTAACATGTTTTAAACAACATACAATTAAACAAAAACTTTTTAGCTGATTTCAATTTAAAAAGTTTCTTATCAAGATTTTGGGTGACTGTAAACTCATATCAATATGGGAGATATACTTTTGGTCTTGAGATAAAACAACACAAATCTATAATGATGATGAGTGTGAGGATGACGAAGAAGTAAAAAAAAAGAGGCAAGACAATCACACATTTTGTTCGTATTTATATGACTAGATCATAGTAAAACAAATGGTAATTAGAGTTTATACCGGGAAGCCGTCAAGGTGAGTTATTGAGCACCCAATCAATATATGTTAATTGCTATTGATCTGCCAAAAAGAAATAACGTTGTTTTGTTTTCGTGAATGACAAATAAGGAAATACACTTAAGCTGTAATGCTATTACGTCGCAGTCATCTAATTATGCGGTTAATTTAATATAACCTTTATTGAATATTTAATGATTTTTGGAGCAATTTTGCTTTTGCAAAAACCGTGTTCAACATAATTCTTAAATTGGGTGGCTATGATATCAGATAAGCGACCATTGAATAAAGAAGTAAATGGGATTCAGAGGTTTTCAAAAAAAAAGAAGAAAGTTGCGTAAAGGCTTTTGACAGGATTATATGATAATAGCAACCAAGCCAGTCTAATGGAGTGTGCTCCAATACAAAAAAAAGCGGATGATGTGTTTTCCTTATTTTTGCGAGGATTTTCTATAGACGGCTCTACAATCAAAGGTAATTTGAGGGTAAACAAGGGAGTAAGATGATGAGCGGAAAAATAAGGTCGTTAAACTTGTACAAGGATGAAGGGGAAAGTGTGAGAAAATCGGGATTGAACTGGGAAAGTTTTTAATCGAATCTAATTACTAGTTGGGAGAGGAAAGTAGATGGAAGAGAGGATAGAAGGAGCTTTTGTGACAAGAGTTGTGTGTGTGTGTGTGTGTGATGCAGGATGTAAAGAAGATTTAAAAGCGGGGGATTAGGCAAGCAAATCAAAGTGATATGCAACTTGGGTGGTCTCTTTTTCGAATGAAGCTCCCTGGATGAAAATCTCATCAGGATAAAATGTCTCGACGGCAAGTTGAAGGACTATATGAAAAATACATTTCATAGTCGAGAAATAAACAAAAGTTTTATTTTTTATTTATTTATCCTGTTGAGTGTGTGGAGATGACGAGCTAAATGAAAGTGTTTTTCTAAAAATAAAAAACATGCCCTATTTTCTTTCTGTTTCTCACAGAAGCTCGGGGTCGAATGACAGACATGATGGACTCACAGCAAAAAGGAGCTCTTAAGGTTCAAGTTGAGGTTCCGAGCTACGTTCGGGCTGGGGACACAGCAGAGCTCAAGTGCAAATACGACCTGGGCAGCGATACCCTCTACGCTGTCAAGTGGTACAAAGGAAAGCACGAGTTTTACAGGTACACGCCGAAAGAAAGTCCGGCGCAACAGACCTTTCCTCCTGTTGGACTCCAAATTGATGTGAGTACAAAAAAACACGCATTTTATTTCGCATTTGTCTTTCTTCATGTTTTCATTTAACTTTTAGTCCAGACCAGAAAATGTGTTAAATATAAAGGGTGTCTCCTCGACTGCTTTCACTCTAAGAAAACAATTTGCTTGTTCATTTTTTTGGGGGGTAGATAAGCGACACTTAATATTTTTTTAACGCAACTTGTTATCGCGTTAAGGACTGCCTTTAGGGGGAAATATACACATAGTTTTTTTATCAGAACAAAACGCTATTCCCTTTCTTTTTTCTGTATGTGAACAGTTTAAAAATAGTGTAACTTGAGCGGTCTTCTTTATTCGTTTCGTATCAGAAATAGATAACAAACCAGGAAGTTGAGCATCAACGCGTCTTTCTTTTGAAATAGTGAAAGTTAAGAAGAAAAAGAAGAAAAGGCTTGTATTTTTATGGATAGAAGAGAGGAGAAGAGAAAAAACGCGTTGCTGGAATGTTTAGAGGGGAAATCAGTTCTATCAGATTGCGTCCAGCCTTTAAACTCGATTTTTGGCTTGTAAAAGTTTGTTTTTATTGCTGTTTTCAGGAGTTACAACGCTCCACAGCCAGTTTATTGTCTGTCCGGTGAAAATAGGCTCCTTTGGTGATGTCTGCTCACTTGGAGAAAGTTAGCTGTCAGGATATCTCCAGGAAGGCATTCTTGCATGCATGTCAAGTGGATAATGCAGTTTTTTTTGTGATATTGCCATTTCCTTTAAAGGTTTTTTCTTTCAGAATGGTTCATAAGTCAGAAAAAAAGAAGAAGAAAGAAAACAAAATTGTGGCCAAGAATCAAGGCTGGACAAAGTATTGATCAGGATAAAGTTTAAAAGGTTCTTTCTCTCTTGAACACATGTACGGAATAATAAAAGACAAGGATGGGCAGCCAACACGTAGCCAATCATGATGCGAAGATTATCTTTTAAAGAAAGAAATAAAACGCATTGTTGGAGGAATAAAATGTGTATGGGAGAAAACTCTTCGTGAAAGTTTTTGTGCATGCAGTTCATCTGCCAAAACAATCTGAGGAGGAGGAATACATATATTTTTTTTGCAAGCGAGTACGAGCTAAAAAAAAGTGTGTAATGGGAGGTAGTGACGCGGAATGGGTAGGCAGTAATATTTATGCAAATCGCTAACATGATCAACTTTTATTGAGGATCAGCAGGGAAAGCTTGCACTGTTCCATTTTGAACAGAGATCTTACAGACTGACGTTGGTGGTCACGGATGCGGAGGCCAAAACGTGAGGGTCACCAAAAGGCATGACCCGGTCTGATTCCAGTTTCTTTTCGATAAAACTCCAAAGCAACCTTTTGCGAACCAATATCATATCGGTTTTTGCGGGAAGGATTGATTACAAAATGGTTTTTTTCTTAGGTTGGAATATCTTGTGGGTGTTTTGGCATGTATAACCCTGGTAGACTGCATAATATTGCATCATGATTAGTCTGAAAAGTCAGCCCATTACATAAAATAGCTGGTTGGGATGTGAGCGTTTTTTATATTATTTTTGGGGGCTTCAGCCGACCTCCGACATGGCTTGTGGAGAAGATGTCGAGCCCTAAACACAATTTAGATGGACGTGAGAGAGAGGAGAGAAGAGCTCGTAATAGGGGAAAATGGGGAAAGTATTATGCATGCAAATCTGTATTATTACTTGAAGCTCTTGCTATCTTGTTCGTCTGAGGGAGAGTTTCAAAAACGAGATAAATATGCGGCTATTCAAGTCTTTCTTTTGATTACACACTCGCTCACACACACACACACGCTATCAGCCTAATTTTCCATCCCTGCAGATAAAAACATGAACTGAATATTTTCTATAGCAGCTCCCGTTCCTCCTTTTTTCCTCTCTTGCCGACGCTTTCTCTTGTCGGGGTGAGAAAAAGGTTTTTGAGAATGTGAGAGGTCACTAAGTTACAAAAGTAGCCTTGTTTCACCACCTTTTTTCCCCACCAGACACCAAAAAAATATTCTCTGGTGGATTAGATTGTTAACTTTTGTGAAAAGCAACAAGATACATTTCCGCTGCCAGAGAGAGAGAGAGACAGAGGGAGAGAGTGAAAGGAAAGGAGAGAAAGTTTCAGCTTTTGTGTGTGAGCAGAAAACTAGTTAAAATTTATTGTTGTTTCACATGCCTCATGACCACTGACTGAATGACTTTGTTAGCCCCATTATTCTTCTTTCTTGGAGTAAATATGATCTTTTCCCCTACAAAAAATATAACCAATATTACTTCATGTACCACCATCCCTTTGCAAAAAAAAAGTTTCACACGGAGAGGGAAAGTTATGAATAAATATTGAATTTTCGTAACAACTCGGGAATGATGCATAAGATAAAAAGTGCAAAATATGCAGGTTATCTAGAATTTGATTGATGGCTAGTATCAAAATATGATAATCATTTGGAGTCTTCGTGTTTTAACCCAAAAAGAATGTTCTCTACCGGTTAGTAAAAGTGTTTTTCTTGCCGATTGGCTCCAGAAGAGAAAGTAAAATAAAAAGTTGGATTTTGTTGTACGAGTCTTCAAACGTAAAGTGACAGGTTGAGGTAGTATTTTCTTTGAAGAAATTGAGGAAGAAATATGAGACCGTTTTCAACATTTCCATAAGGTTGGTCATAGTCATGAAGGAATAAAAAAACAGGGGAAAGTATCTTCGTCTAAATAGAACGCAGACTACCTGAAGAGGAAGAAAATATGATAAAGTGTGAAAGCCAAGATAGGCCGTATATAATGTCCTGGGTTGTTTCTCCCGCCGCCCTGGCCGTCTGTTTTCTTCAGGAGAAAGTTTTTTTTCTGACAAGAAAATTTATACAGGAGGAGAAAATGGTAAAGTTTTTTTTCTTCCTTCTTCCACAGATATTTTAATAAATAGAGAATTAAAAGTGAAGAGAGTGAAAATGGCACTGTAAATCGGCTTTTGAACGAGGAACTTTTGGCGACACAAAAGGGTGAAAGAGGATGAGCACGTCTTTTTCTCATTTGAAGACTCTGCGAATTTTCCTCTCTTTGTTTACTAATTAGCTTAAGAGCTACCTTCATCAAGATTAAAAATCCTCGCCCCAGAGGACAATAGTAAAGGAGAAAATCTGATCCCACAAGTGTCTCATTGCGAGACAACGAGACGTTCACCTTTTGAGTGTGCGACTAGTCAACACATGCTCTCCTCCTGGGCTCTCTTTCTAGCTTACAAATCTTAGGAAAGAATTACTGTCATTGGTAAACATCAACTAGGTCCTCGACTCATCTTAATCTGTGTCAGATTAGTTTCAATATAGCCACCTCCCCCGCCCCCACTCCTCCGCAAAAAGACACATAGCCTGAGGAAACTTTTATCGCGATAACAACAACTTCTTATGCTATTTTTATTGTGTAAATACCCGAATAAGTGGCTTCGGAGAACAAGGTTCCTTGCCTCCATCCCTTGATAAACTTTCCCCAGAAAATATTATTCTCTTACTTAATCCTTCTATAATTTTTTATCGCAACTTTACGACTCACTTTCTCCAAAAAAAACCGGCTATTTAGTGCTCTGCACTCGAAAGAAAGATTACCTTGTGGATTTGATGCGGCCCGTGCTCATTACTCACGTGACAGATGACTATGCGTTTAAAGAAAACTGTAAAAAAGGAGAGAGAGAGAGAAAAAATAACTCAGCTCAGCTTTCTCCCTCGCATATTCGCACGATGAAAAGAAATTGAGATAACGTTATCGAACATGAAAGTGAACCCGACAAAATCAATAAAAATTCCATTTTCCTCAGACGGACATCCGTTATACCTTGAGAGTATTGTCCTTTTTCACCATTTCTCAAGGCTCCCCATAAAGGAAAGTGACGGGACATTAGTGACGGAATCAAGTCGCAACGGAGCCAGATACAAAAAAAAAACCTACACGTTGAGACTTTTCTCCATGTCTACCTGCACTCAAATGAGAAATCTTTTAAGAAGAAGAGAAAAAAGAACAATATATATCGTGTTGCATTAAACATAAGACTTGATTGAATTATTGAAACATCCAAACTTATTATTCCTCATGATCACACTGATTTTTACTCTGCAACTTTCACTTTGAAATGGAGAAGCGATTACTTTTTTCCTTTCTTTTTTGCCAAAGATGAGAATAATCTTTCCCTTCTGGCTGGCAGGATGATGCGACTGATGAATACTCGCGTAGATGGATGGATGTTGGTAGATCAACTAGGATTTTCTTTGGGAAATACTTTTACTTCCTGTTTCTCTTTTTTTTCCTCCTGAAGCTTTCGCTTATAGACGATATAAGATATTGAAAGCCCATTTTTTAAAAAAATGTTGAATGTATATAAAAAAGCCTTCGCCGAGAGTCAAAGTGGCGAAAAAGATTGTCGGAAATAAACCATGAAAAAAACTTTCTCTTTGTCATTTTCACTCTAGCATACTTCCTATCTCCCTCTCATCCACTTTTCCCTTTTTGCCCTTGTAATTAACTACCACAAGAAAAAAAGGAATACTTTTTTTTACCTCATTGTTGACAATGAAGCTCACTAAATGGAGCGAAAAAAGGAGAAAAGTTTGTATTATATATATTGTGGGGTGTGTGTGGGTCTGCTTGACTAGCTCAATATCATAACCACCTCCGAATACATATTTTCTCGTTACAAAAATGAATAGCTTTGAAAAATTGTCCCGGAAACTGGCCCTTCTATTCAATAGGGGATCATCATGATGAAAGCAACATGGTGGTTCCTCTCTTCTCTAAAACTTTATATTTTTTTGCGACAAAAGCCCGATTTTTCGGCGTTATTACGAAAAAGGTCGCATTATGCAGCATTATATTTTTCCACTCCATAAACAACAAACAGCCAGGATGAAAACCCAGAAAAAAAAGTTATAATGGATTGGTGGACAACCACAGAAACCATCGTCATTGCCAATCCTGCCTGTTTTAAAACTAAAATAATGTCAGTCCCGGCAGTTCTCCCATAAAGAAAATGCTAGCTAATATAATCGGGATCGTAAACAAGCCGGCTTTTTTTACACAAAAAATATATATATGGCTCAAATGGCAACCGTCCAGTGGTGCGTGTTCTTGTCGGAAAGAAACTTTCCCTTTGCTTTCACCCAACAAAAAAAATGCAGCCCAACCAGATTTTCATTTTGTTTCCTGCGAAAGGTAAATTGTGGCGACCGTTTAACAAAAGAGAAAAGTGAGCGAGAAAAGTGTATGTGTCTCCTAATATTATTATCTAGGAAGAGAAAAGAGAGGGAGAGAAAAGAAAAGCAACAGTGGATGAAAGTAGCCAAGATGAAAAAATAAAATAAAATCGCTGTGCCCAGTGGCCACACTAAATTCCCGTTTTTTTTTTTTTTTGTGGAAACTTATCGTCCTCCTTTTTAGAGCAATGAAAAGTCCCTAAAAGCAATAAAAAAGTACGGGGCTCCCACACTGTCACAAAAAATGCACTAGACTTTCTTCTTTTCAATTCAAAGGGGAGAAAAATATGTGTCACTTTCACTCAGAGGAAAGTGAATTTCATTGAATAATAATCGTTATACTGNTTCTTTTCAATTCAAAGGGGAGAAAAATATGTGTCACTTTCACTCAGAGGAAAGTGAATTTCATTGAATAATAATCGTTATACTGGACAGGTTTTCAGACATATTTTATTTTCTGCTTTATAATTTATCAGAACAAAAAAAATGCATACAATTTGGGTACAGAAAAAGAGAAAAGAAGAAAAAACCAAGGGGAAAAGTTTACGGTTTGTAATGACAACGATTTTGAGACATGTTATAGGTTGTGCGTGCCTGCCCTCAACTTGGACCGGGAAACATGCGGATATTATTATTATCGTTTACAAATCAAGCGAGATTTTCATTTCTTTTCTTTTTTTTCCAACGACCGTTACGAAATTGAAAAAAAAAAGAAAGAAAGAACAACGTGTTAGCCATAAAAAAGTGAAAGTGCTACCTATGCAATTGCCCTAGAGTGACACATATGCATTTTATATTTGGATTTTGATTCAGGAAATTGATTTCTAATTTCATTTCCTCTTGTTTTGTCTCCAGCTGGATCGCTCAGATGCGACCCTCCTGACCCTGAGAAATGTGGACCTACGCATGACTGCCACGTACAGTTGCGAAGTAACCGTAGATTTCCCTGAGTTCACCACAGAAGTCAAGGCTGCCGTACTTTACGTTGTGGGTAAGCGAGAAATTTATTTATATATTTTTTTTTGGCTGAAACCAGCCATTGACATATTCTTGGCAGAGATTTGATGGGGAACTCCGGAGAAAGATTCAAAAACACGGAATCTACAAACCTGTTCTCCTTGACTAGTCAAGTAACAAGTGGGTCGTCGGATTGGTCGTTACATTTGCGAAATTCTGAAGAGAAAAAATATATATTGCTGACGTAGTCCTACAAACTATGTTTTGTATGTTTGCCAAGGGAAATAATTAAAAGTGACACGACAAGTGCAACTTTTTCTCTTGACTTCCTCCCCCTCCTCCAAAAAAAACTAATTTTGCATATCAACAGGATACAGAAACGTCACTGAATAAAACTTACGACTGTTTGTTTGACTGTCACTAGTAATTAAACTTTTCCTCGATGGATACACGGTAGATATGAAAAGGAGAGAAAAAAATTAAGGAAGAAAATTGGAAAACACTTTGACTCAAAGAGAGTTGAAACTTTTTAAATGATGACTGACAGGGTCGTCAGTTTAACAAAGATTTAGTTCTGTATACAAGAAGGAATACAAAAAAAACAAGGTTAGTCTGATAACTCACTCTTGCTTTCACTTTTTCCAGCTTTCCCCGAGCATCCGCCTAAAATATCATTGTCCAAGAGGTCGTTTGCATTGGGCGACATTGTGGAAGCCAACTGTACCTCTGTTCGCTCAAAACCCGCAGCAAATATCACCTGGTATATTAATGGTAATCAGGTGAGTGAAAGCATCAACTTTCCCTTGTTTGTCGTGCGTACACAACTGGGAAAAGTCGTAGTTATTTTCATTCTCTTTCTTTTCCCTACTTTCACTTTCATAGCCACGGCCAATGGACTTGACACCGTTACAAATTCGCCGGGACATTGACTCCCGCGAGACGTCCATCCAGGGCATCCGCTTTCCCCTCGCCGAAAACCATTTCACCCAGGGTCGTCTGTCTTTACGCTGCACTGCGAGAATCCACGGCTGGTGGCATCAAAGTTCCACGGAGCATATTTCAGCGGATGACAAGCCCAAACTTTCTTCGGTCGTTGACAACTCGTCATCCTCCTGCGCAGCGAGCAGGAAATTTAGCTCAGGTAAAAAAAAAGATTAAAAGAAAAATGTAGGAACATAATCCTTTTAATTTGAACACTGTTTTTAAGTCCATTCAAGTCCTCGCCACTGTTTTAATAAAAATAAACAGGCCTGTGTCGTTTCCCAGTCTCAAAATTAAGTCGTCAAAGTCACAAAGAAAAAGTTTATCTTTTTTTCAGTATCATTTTCTCTATTTATATTTATTACTGGTCTGGGCCCCAAGCCAAGACAATAATAACCGTCTACTAAAAATAACTCTTAATATGGCACATGGGTGTACCCAAAAAAAACCGTTCCCGCTTTATCTTCTACTTTTCTCTTTTAACAAATGCATCCAAACTTTGTCTTGATTAACTGTAGACCCGTTGTCTAGCAGTTTTTTTTCTTCTTCTTCTTCTTTGGATCAAAATGAAAGTGATAAACGCAGCAGAGAGAAAACGCGGCGGCGGCGGCGACTGCACGCATTGTCATTTTATGAGGATAATGTCGCCACTGCTGGAGAAAGTAAAGAAACAGTAGAAACTTTTGTATATTTTTTTTATCCAAGCTGCAACTAATTTCGCAACAAAGAAACCCCACAGGATTCATAAAAAAAAGGAAGAAAAAAAAAGTGACAAGGTTTATTTCAAACGTCTGACCGCCTGAGATTCTCTTCTTTTTTTTAAGAAAAAACGAGGTTGGAGCTGAGATGCAACAAAGATTGCACCGAAAATGCACAACATGGTGTCCTTTAAATATATTTTAAAATGTAAACATGTGTTTAAATTTTTAATGAAATTCTTGTCTGACTTATTTTTTTCTTTTTTCAGATTCATTATCACACAATCAGCTTGTAAAGCTATTATCATCAGGACCCAGCATGAACCTAGTAGCCCTTGGCTTTCTCCATACAACTCTGTCAACTCTCGTAAAACGTGTTTAAAACAAAAAACAAAAGATGGACCGCTCTTACTTAAAATGTTTTACTTTCCCTCCCGTGATTTAAAAAATAATAATATTTAAGGATGTAAAGTATTTTAAAAATATATATACCAAACACACTACTGACTGGATACGTAATAATGTAATAAAAAAATGAAATCCACACGCACACATTGTTTGTTTTTTAGTGATGAGTGAAAGTGACACGTTACCTTTTCTCTTTTTTCTATTGCACAACAACCAACCCGCAAGCTTAAAACAAAAAAAAAAAGAAGAAATATGTGAGAGCTTTCTTTTCTTTTCCTTTTCTTTCTTGTGTACAACCAAAATAAAAACTGTATCACGATTCCCTGTGCAAAAAAAAGTTTCTCTACACATGATATGCAACTATTTGTATTATATTTGGAATTTTTGTAAAAAATTAGTAGCCCTTTCATAAAAGCACACAATATTAGCATGAAAATGTACACAATTACGAATAGTACTTACTTAAAAATAAATAAACAAATCTACAACTAGCCATTAAGGTGCTTTTCGTGAAAAAATTAAACTCTCGTGCCATCGAAACAGAGTGGCAGACTGAGCGAGTCTGATACAAAGAGAAAAAAAAGTGAAAGTGAGTGAAAGTTTTGTGCGTTGAAATGGATTCTTTAAAAAAAGCATGGGTTGTGTGTACTTTCGCAACTCCAACTACAAAAAAAGGAAGAAAGAAAAAAAATATCAATTTAACTTTTTTTTCTAGAATTGCAGTCAGCTAATTGAAGCTCTTGTGGAGAAAAAGAAAAATGTAATCAACAAATCTGCTGACTTTTGATGAGAGAAAAAAAAGGAAAGCAACAACTGTTAATGATATTCGCTTTTAAGAAAAAAAAAGAAAGCTGGATGGGAGAGCTTTTTTTTGTAGGAGAGAACGTATAACGTCTTAAGTTCTTATAATAACGGTGGTGCAGTTTTTTTGTTTTAAATAATGTCGTTGTGTTCAGTTCAAAATTGAATTGAGGTTATCAAGAACCCAAAAAAAAATTATTAGCAAACTGTATACTATTATGGCTATCTTTTGTTTTCAGGGGGAAAAAATTAGCTTTAAACTTTAAATACAAAGAAATTTGTGTTGTCAAATGTAACAAGTTTTTTTTTTGTCGTGGGCAGTGTAATCGTAGATTTGTCATCGAATAATAGCGTAGTTAAAAATAATGTAAAACTAATTACTAATTAATTACCATGAACTAATAGGAATTCCTTGAAGAAAAGAAGCAAGAGGAAAACTTTTTGACGAACAAGAATAAGGTGTGGACGCAACGTTTTAAAAAAATTGTCTCTTTGGTTTTCTTTTTAATGATGAATTTATGGTGCGTGTCTCCTCCCGGTTTGAAACCCTGACTCTTTTTTTTTCTTAAAGAAAAAGGACAAGAAAAAGTACTAATAAAACAATCTATTTGATATAATTGATGGGTGGCATGCCAATTAAATCATTTGTCTCTCGGGCCACCTGCTCGACTATTCATTCGTATTCATTTCTCGAGTCATTTATCATAATTTGAATCCTCATCTGTGAAGTCTCAATGACAAGCCGTACTTCCGGTTAGCTCTCTGTCTCTTCTGGCTGGTGAAAGGTCTTACTCTCTCTTATCCCTACCTCTGAAAAAAGAAAAATGTCTTGATTAAACTGTCAGGCGTTTTATCATTTCCACATGAATTTCTTTATCTTTTTTTCGCTCTTTTTTTGTATAATTCCAACCGACCCATTCAAAAGGAAGATAATTTTATGTACAAAAAAAGTACAAAAAATTTATCTTGAAAAGTTGCCAAATCAGTGGAACGCTGATAACAGCATAAGAACAAGCTATCCACACAAAGGGTTGTACAGAGTTTACTCATGCACTTGCCAGCGCCATCTAGCGGGCGTAAATGAAACAAACAAACAGTGTAGAGCATAAAGCAAATTCTAATAGATGGCTTTTTCGGTCACCGCCACCACCGTTACATCCAGACAAAGGTAGCAACGGCTGGAGAGAGAAAGTCCTTTCATTGTTTCACACTTGGGAAATCAAAAGTTTTTAAAAAAAAGAACCTAATTTGAATTGATTGACGAATTAATTGCGTTTAAGAACAATACACGCATGTCCCTTGTTGTCACACTGCCCCGAAATTCAAGTGACGTCTGACGGCGGCGAGCAGTGGAAAATCTCAGTATTTTTCTTTCGTCAGGAAAGAGAAGCAGATGACCAGTTCCAGTCTGGAGACTACAACAGAGGCGAAGTCTGCGGTTTAAGTCTTTTTGTTGATTAGCATTTAACGCAAATTAGCAAAACAAAACGGAAATTAGCAAAACAACAAAAACAATCAACGGGAAACATGACTCCGAGGGTGAAAATCATTAGTCCTTCCACGACTCCGACTAAGACTGCCTTGGTCCCCGTCCGGAAGTTGTTTGAGAAGGTAAGTCTTTTCAATTGAAGCAATTTCAGTTGTTTAATTGTATTAAATGCTTAATTTTCTTTGACTCTTTTCTTTTTGTAGAAAGAGTCTGGGGCTGCTCGTTCTACTGAGGTCGTTCGTTCAACTCAGGCTTCTGGTTCTACTGAAGACGGGAAGCTCCGAAAGATGACCTTTCTCTTCCACGACGGGTCAATCTTGCTTCAACGGTGTCCCATGAATCAATCATTGAACACGATTATGAGGACTATTAAGGAGCGAACGGTGAGAAAAAAAAACTTTGATTTTGATTTCTTTGGTAGGATGTCTACAGCGGACATCAGACATGTCTACAGCAGACGGTTTTTGAGCGGACGGTTTGTTGTCACATAATGTAATGGAAAGTACGCTTTCTAATGAGCGGAGAGTAAAAGGGCAGGTTTTCACGCTGATCATTGATAGGACATGCACTCCTGCAGGTTCGGTTAGTTAGGTTTGGAATCGAAAAAATTTAAATTAACTCCGCTATACATTTGTGAGTTCATTAGAAAGCGTACTTTCCATTATATTATGTGACAACAAACCGTCCGCTCAAAAACCGTCTGCTGTAGACACGTCCGGCGTCCGCTGTAGACATGGACACATTTCTTTTACGATCCTGCCTTTTGAACTAATCAATTAACTTAGTCAATCATAACTGTTTTTCCTTTCAGAACTCTGAACACTTGGACTTGGGATTCTTCATACTCTCGGTGTGCGTCAAGCTGGATACGAGAATTGGAGAAGTAAGTTGAAAACAATCCACAAAAAGTACAATTAAGGCCTTTGCTTTCTAAACAAGGCATGTTCAATGATTAACTTTTTAAATTAATTAATTTAATTAGCTCCACTGGACTGTTCTTCAAATCAAGGATAAAAAGAAGATTCCTGACGACGACTGGGGGTCCCGCGACCATCTTATCGACGAGTTGTACAAAAAGAAAGTCGCGGAGATACACCTCTACGGGCGGCGAATTCGCAGGCGAAACATTTGGTGACCGCATTCGGTGAATAAAAGTTTCAGAAACTCTGTGAATAAATTTTACAGAAACTCTGCGAATAAATGTTTCAGAAATTCAGTGAATAAAATTTTAAATCAAAAAAATTTTTTTTGTTTGTTTCGTAGCTGTCGCTGTGTTTAATTATAGATATATTTTTTTCATATTTTTGTAGTTAGTTTGGCGACAAAATAACAAAATTTCGGTGGTGGCTTGACAATTAACATAGTTTTTTTTAACTTTTAAAGTTTGACTCTCTTGTGCATTGAATGGGGATTTGTTTCTCTTAAAAAACGAGCATATTTTTTTAGCAGTTGTGGTTTTTAAAGCTAAACTTACTCTAGAAAATAATAATACCGATGATATATATTTTTTATACGTGGCCACTTAATTGTTTGTTTTTTTTTTATATCAAAAAAACAAAAAGAAAAAAAAGATAACTTGACTATCAACGTGTCTTGTCGGGTAGGGGGGCGGTGTAGTTTTTTTTGCATTGCATTTGACGAGAGGAGTTAACTTTTTTTTTTTTTCTGGGGAGAGAGTTTTTTGTTTAAACCCAAACCCCGTGGGGATTTTTACTAGTGGGAGCAGCATTCTCGAGCTGTCTTGGGGATCCGATCATTCTCCGGGTGCTTCCGGACCGTTGGTGAGCTCCTCCGTCCGCTGAGGTTCCCTCCTCAGGGGGGTTGATAATTAAGCTCTGTAAATTTGCTTCCTTCATGGCACTCACAAGCTGTTCCATTTGCTTCTTCTTCTCTGCGAGGGACGACTCCAGGGAGTGAACTTCCTTGTCCAAGGAGCCGGAGAGATCAGAGACAGCGTCTGTTTCGCGACGAGCCAGTTCGAGTTCCTTCTTGAGCCGGTCCACCTCTGCCAGCGTGGCGGCTTCTCTCAAGTGCCATTCCTCCTGACGCTGGGAAACGGCTGACTGCGTTTGGAGGAGGTCGTCGCCAAGTCTCCTAAAAAGAGGTAACACACAAAGTTTTAGTTTTTCATTTAATTTCCTTTGGAGGGAGTAGGAGTTGTATAAAGTGTCAAAAGGGAAAGGTGACAAAGAGAAAATATAAAAAAATAAATTTGTAAAACAAGGTTTTTTGCACACTTATCAAGAAACAGGTCACTGGGAAGGTACCTGAGCCGAGATTTGCACTTGTCCAGTTCGCTCTCGCACTTGGTCATGTCTGCCCGGAGCGAGGAGAGCTCTGACTTGAGGGACTCGGACTCTTGACGCACGTACTCCGACTCCTCCTCCAGGTGGGAGAGGGACAACACTTGACTTTCGTTTTGAGAGCTGATCAGCTCCAGGCGAGAGATCTCTTTTGTGATAAATTCCATGTTCCGCTGTTGCTCTTTGGCTTTCCCCTCCCAAAACATGATCTCAGCGTCGTACTACACGTAAAATACAAAATTTATTTACAAATTTACTTTAAATTATGAAGATTTTTTCGTTAAAACCTTTTTTTGTTTGTTAAGTACCAACCTGGGTCAGTTCCGCCTGCTGTGAAGTTAACTTTTCCCGCTGCAAATTAACCAACCGGACTAATTCTTTGTAGTGCGAGTTTGGACTGTCCATAGGGTTCACTAAGGATTTGACCATGGACCCGTTTTGACTTGAACCTGACTCACCATTCACTGGAGCTGGATCCTGGGAAAAGAAAATGGGTCAAGAAAAGAAAGTGATTAGCACGGTTCGTCGTTTTTAGCAAGATTCCTTTTGGTTTGTATAAATTTGCTGACTTACTTTGTTTGCCCACAAATTTCTTTCAGACTTATCACTGGGGTTATTGTTGAAGGACACAAAGGGAACTTCGATGTGGCCGTGATTAGGGAGAAACGTGGCGGGTTTCTGAGGCGTCACGTCCTTCTGTGCAGTCGCTCCACTGGCACTAACTACACTACTACTACTCGTCCCACCATTGCTATTCGCGTTGATTAAACTAGAGGATGAACTGTTCGCGGAGGAGCCAAAGTAGGACTGTGACCCTGACTGGGAGACCCCTCTCACTGGGGAGTTGCTCGACTGGGCTCTCACTTGATACGGATACGGGACGGGGGACTGGGCGGCTGCCGCCATCGTCGGCGGAGGAGGTTCTCTGTACGGCGGCAGGCCCTTCAAACTCGGGGAGGACACACTTGGTGACACTTTTCCTTGGTAGTTGATTGGATTGGGTGGCTCTCTGTATGGTGGGGGAGCACTCAGCTCCTTAGATTTGACAGACCCCGTCCCCTGATACGGAGCCCCTCCTCCTCCACCACCCATTTTATCCTTTATGGCATCACTATTATGAATCAGTCTTTGAGGAGCACCCTTTAAACTTGACGACGACATCTGTTCGTGACCTCCGCGACCAGGGAGTTCCGCCACCCCGTTGATGGCGGCGGGCTGAGGAAAGTTTCCCCGCCCTAGAGACGGACTACTTTTTTGACCAGGATGAAAGGACACTTGGGAGGCTGACGAGTATGGCAACTTTTTCGAGACTCCATTCGATCCTGGGTTTGTACTTCCGGGCGAGTATGACGATGAGGAGACGGACGTCCACCCATTTTATCCTTTATGGCATCACTATTATGAATCAGTCTTTGAGGAGCACCCTTTAAACTTGACGACGACATCTGCTCGTGACCTCCGCGACCAGGGAGGCCCGCCACCCCGTTGCTGGCAGCGGGCTGAGGAAAGTTTCCCCGCCCTAGGGACGGACTACTTTTTTGACCAGGATGAAAGGACACTTGGGAGGCTGACGAGTATGGCAACTTTTTCGAGACTCCATTCGATCCTGGGTTTGTACTTCCGGGCGAGTATGACGACGAGGAGACGGACGAGCCCCCCTTGAAAGGATCGCTAATTAGGGCCTCTCCGCCGTGATGATTTTGCTGTGGTGGCAGAGGGCCAGACTTGACAGGGGACTGGGCAGAACTCTTTCCCGAGCTGGACGACCCTTCCAACGGTGACCACTGGAGGATGAACTGGACGTCGTTAGAAAGCTCTCCCCATTTTAGTAATACCTACCACAACAACATCACCAAAAATTTTTTGTTTCAAATCCTCTTCTCACAATGATACTCCAACGACTGACAAAAAAGACGAAGTTTTTTAGCGTTTGGTGTACCTTCAACGGTTGCTCGCCGGGTGCCAACAGTCTCTCGTTATTTCGCCAACGTTCGATCAGCGTGAACCGTCCTGTTTTCCCAGTTGCATGTGCCAAGGCATAGACAACGTCCTATATACAAGAAATCCAAGAAAAAACTTTATATTTGAAACCCACTTCACCATTCAAACATTTTCTTACAAAATGACAAGGTCAATTAAGCAGTTAAACTTGTATAGCGTAGTTTTTCGTCTGTTTAAACATGGGAAGAAGTAATTGCCAAAGAGAAGATCTGCCAAGTTATCTTATTGGTGACAAGTTTTGTATACACATGAGGTTCATATACAATTAATGTATATTATATATTTTATATGTATATATATTTGGCTTAAAAATAGCTACTGACCTATCTTTTTCTTGGCTAACAGGATAAAAAAAACTACAGTTTTTTTGCGTGAAATAAAAATGTTTGCTTTATAAAAAACTACGCCCCCAAAAAGAGTACATGGATGAGGTAGAAAACATATTGGGGTCAGTTGAGACTTCATTAGTTTTATTTCTTTACCTGACACGTTGTCTTCTCGTTGACACCGCAAACAACACGTTGAATCCCTTCCACCCATACTTTCAGTTCCATCGTTGGAAGGTGAAAGTCGGGGACTCACACAAAAACAAAATCCTGAATTTTTAAAAGGCTCTCATTTGGCTGAGGTTGTTTTTTTTACTCCATCATAATATCTTCGTGAGTTTTTTTTACGGCGTGAGGAAGGTTACGCAACAGAGTCTGGTTGACATCCTTTCCAAAATTATGTCTGTAAAAAAACGAGAAGCAAATTATTTTTATATATTTATTTTCCATTACTATTAAAATGTTTTTTCGATCATGTCATATCTGACGCCCACACAGTGTCACATAATTTTTTATTTCAGTACAATATCAATACATTTAAAACTAAACATAACATATGATACTCATCTGCTTATCATAATTTTCAGCTAATTACTATTAGTTTTCTCCAAGACAAAAGCATTCCCAGAAGAAGAAGAAGATGTGTTTTTTCGCAAATACTATGTTAACGGGAAAGCTCATAAAAAAATAAATTTGTTGACTGTAACTATAAAACACTTTTTTTTTTTGCTTGTCATAAACAAGTTTTTTTTCTACAAGAGATCTTGTTACCACTATGAATATAATTTTTAGTACCATTTTGTTAGATTTTTTAGGCGTTTTCAATTGGGACAACGGTCGTGCAATAAAAAAATCTATATCGGTTTTATTTTTGGCAAGCATGTGGATAAAATTTTACGTGCTAGAATTTTTTTTTTGTATAAAATGACAAAAATCTGGACCTAGCATTGATTACCACATAAAAGTAACCCACAAAATAAAGATAAGTATCGTCGTGAGGATATGCAAATAATTTACTTTATCTAGGACGCCACATCATTACGCTGACAAGTGGCTACTTTTTGTTTTGCTGGGGAATATGTGCGCGCACAGCCAACAACTCTGCAGTGATTGAATTATTCAACAAAATTTTCTTTTATGTTTCGCGTACATATAAAAATATATATATATACCCCTGAGGGTATTCAATTCAAATATGTTTTTTTGCTGTGACGAGGACAGCTAACAAGTTGAAGATGACTTGAAAGAGAATGTCTTGAAGAAAGAGCTGCTACAAAGATTGAAACATCATGTCCAGATTTCTAACAAAGAATTGACATTTTTCTTAAAAAACTAACACGTGGCAGATAACTTGCTCCCTCCCTCCCTCAAACATACCCCTCCCCCTCCACCGTAATTACAACAAAATAAAGATTCTCTTTTAATAGCATCAAAAAAAAAGTTCGGCACAGTTTGAGATGGACAACCTTTTCGGTAAAGATGACAACGCAATTTTCTGCCATTAGGTTGAATAACAGACACACATGGTCACCATGTGGGAAGCTCGATGCAAATGAAAAAAAAGGATGCAAATTTTCAACAAAAAAAAAACGCTCATAAAACTGCGTCGTAAAACAAATTTTTGTGTCTGTCAGGCTGCCAGCCCTGCGCGATGTTCTTTTTCTATGCAAAATTTTAATCTAATGATGAATCTCGTTTTATGAGTTAGTAAAAATAACGAAACCAACCGTAAATTCAATTTTTTAAAGAAAATTACTCAGAAGGACCTCTGTCAGTGTCTCGGAGAAAGAAATAATAAATCTGGATGGACAGCCCTATAAAAGATGCATTCATCTGTGATATTATTACCATTATCTTTTAATATGGCCATTTTGACTAAATTACCATTTTACGATCTCTCTCCACTTAACGCCCCGGGAGGACGCTCACTCCTGACGAGTGACGAGATGAACTGTTTAATGAACGTATTCCGCAGCAGAGATAAAGACGCGCACAGTCCCTTCAAGAGCTCGCTATAATTATGTACAGACTACTCAGGGTGACAAACCGCTGGTAATTTACTATGGTCAATTTTTCATGTCGTTTTCTATTTCAGAACGGCGCGGCTATTTCCCCCACTGAGACGAATCTCAGCGATTTTTCATTTAAGTGTATCTGACGGTTTTTTTCTGCGTGTGACTGTTAAAAGTACCGTGAAAATGAGTGGTCATGGTTGGACAGGTGTGTGGTCAGATTTAAAATAAAATAAAAAATATGAAGCCTTGCTGCAGTTCACATTCAAAAGGAAAAAAATATTATACAGGGTTATGACTTAAAATCGCACCGTATTAAAACTCACGCAGCACTTTTTTTTACGCGGTGCTATTATTTTTACTATTTGCTATGTTTCACACTTTTGGAGCATTAAACAGTTTTTATTTGTATTTTATTTTTGTACGAGTATGCAAATAAATTAGGCAAATGTCAATACTGACTGAGGGGTGATGGTGGTTTATGTCCGTACCTTTGATGTTTTTACAAAATCGTCGATCACGCTACGTGCACACACCCGTCATCGATATAAAAAACCTTTAGAGGGTTAACGACTCAAAAAATTGCTGGCTTGACAGATTTGTAAAAAATAAATTTTTTTGCAACGTTTTATTTGTTTCGTAAGCATATATTCCACCGCGCAAAATGTGTTAAAGAGAGTTTTTTTACATGTTCATAAATTGTAGGTAAAAATTAGCGGCCGTTTCCGTAAAGGAAAATTGTCAAATCATTTTTTGCTCGAAGATATTTTTCCGAAAAAAAAGTGTCACTTGTGAATGAGCCTAAAAATTTATAGGTTTTTATCCCATTTTTCGGTGTAAATGGCCCATCGTGTTATTATAAACTAACGAAATGACTTTTCGCTATGAATATATCTCTTGTGTCGTGCTTCCACATGCATAAATCCTGTTTTTTTATCGTGATGCGTGACAAACACACTTGCACATGAAAAAGAGTCATACTTACAAGTAAACTATGCGTTTTGCTCGCACTCATTTTTTTATTTTCTTCTGTACAGAATGACAGTAATAAGTAATATAAAAAACTCAAAACCCGAGAAGGGGAGCCATTTCTGAAGACGTATCAGAAGAAGAAAAAAATCATGTGGCAAAATGGTAAACCACTGATTATGTTTTTTTTTTCTCCTTCTTCTTCAAGAAATATCTCTCCTCGTCTTAGTGATATACATTTTAAAGCATGAAAAAGCAATAAAACTCAAAAAGTGGTTTAGCACTCGGTGAAAAAAATTGTATTGTTTGCTGAGCAGCCCAACCTCCCTCTGTATTTTCCTCCTCATATCTTTTTTTATTTTACAATGTGTGAACCCCGTTTTGTAATGATATGTTTCAAAATATAATTAGAAAAAGGCTTGTTACCATGCAAATTTTTTTATATTTTATCTCTTTTTAAGGTTGCTCATCAAATGTACTCATGAAACAAAAAACGAAATCATCGGCTGACAAATCAGAGGTAGAGTAGTTGGTAGTAGCTCATATGTCATGTCATCTAACGGTCCTTGTAACCTTATTGGTTTACATTTCATGAGAAAAAAATACTAATACAAATCACACGTCATCTTGAATATCAAATAGGGACTACTACCGTAGGAATTTTTACTTGTCAGCAATTTGTCAAAAAAAAGAAAGAAATGGATTAGTTTTAAGAGCATGAATAATAGTAATAACAAAACGGGCTTCATGCATTCGGGCATTGTTTGGTGAACAATAAAAGTGTTGATCACAACCGCACCCATCCCTAATTAGTATTTTGACTGGAACCAACCTATTTTTATTGACTGTAATGATCGCCTTTTCAACTCCTACGCAGTTGAACGCAATAATTCCGTTGACCTCCGGATCATTGCACTAGTATTTAAAATCGCTAGCGTAAAATGGAGTTTTAACTGAATTGGTCGACTGTTTGTAAGTAAACACGTGTGGTATA